>JAJDFE020000104.1:0-73834 GCA_021527465.2 Geoglossum glabrum
GTGGCAGATGGCAGCACCTCGCTGCCATTGCTCCGCCCGCCGTCTTCAATTCTACTTCGCCATGGAGCATATAAGCTCCATGGCATGCCCTCGTTCTTGTATCTAAGCAAGCAATTAAAAATACATTCGATTCTATGCAACCTGCCTCCGTAGCCCTCATTTCCTGACAAAGTCCGCTTTTGGAACTTTTCTGAATCGAGTATTTCGACAATAAGATCCCTATAACCGACCTCACTAAAGAGTTGTCGCAGCTCTGTTACTATGTGGAACCAAAGATTTTCTCTATTTGTCGAGTCTGGCATACCGATGGTAACTGTGGTGTCTGGTCGCATAGGAGGCCAAAAGAAGTCTCTCCGGTGTAAGACACCTATCGTTCGAGGAGTTGCATTATGTGCCTTCAAAACATCCATTATTTTCGGTAGCAACAAAGAACCCCAGTCCGTTGTGATCAGCTCCGATGCACGAATCGCGCTCGTCTCGCCAGGCATGTAATAGAGCGGCCCAGGTGCGCCCTCACGAAAGTATTCCCGATGGTATCTATCACCTGCACTACCTGAGCTCTCAGAGGATCCTGATCCACTTCCTTTAAAGCGAAGAGATCTAGGCAATGACGAGTGAGTTGTCGGCGGTGTCGGCAGCCCTAGCAG
The DNA here is from genome assembly GCA_021527465.2 of Geoglossum glabrum. NCBI lineage: Eukaryota > Fungi > Ascomycota > Geoglossomycetes > Geoglossales > Geoglossaceae > Geoglossum > Geoglossum glabrum. The sequence goes on from JAJDFE020000104.1 coordinate 648, forward strand.
TGGGTCCATATCGATAATAGTCTCTTGTACGTTAGGCGTTTCGTGATGCTAAGCAAATGATTCAGAAAGTGTTCACGACGGAGAAAAATAATTTAGGTGGAAATATTAGCAACCGCTTGATGACTTACTTGAGTTGGTCGGGTTCTGAGGTCTAGCCAAAAGGATTTGTGAGTATTTATATATGAGCCTCGCTGTGGAACATTGCCGATGCGAGAACTAGTGGGCTTGCCTTTGGCACAGAATAGGTGTTGGATTGGTAATGTCGGGTAGGGGCTGGCGATCACTGCCATCTGGACGGCTTGGTAGCCTCAACCGTCTTGGCGGCCTCAACAGCCGCACAGACCATTGTCACATACTTAAAGGGCTTCGGCCTCATGTAAAATAGTCATCATCAAGCCTACTGTCTGCCTACAATCGTGCCCACTTCCAATAATAGGAGCTAGAATTTTCAACCTATCATAACAACCTCTAAACTGAATTGCATGGGATTTATTCCTAGAAAAGAAGAACTTAATATAATTAATTAGGTCAAGTTTTGCAATATATATAATAACTAGTATTGGTACTGCAGGCACTTTAGTATTGGGATGTAGATTTGCGTTTACCATACAATTTTCGCGGGTTCGCCAAAACGTCGCGAATGGCCATCTCGGATTCTAACATAAAACCCAGTTCTCCAACGAACAGAGCTAGACCCTGATACCCTCTATCGCTTCTAATACTCTCTTTGTATATCTCATCCACACTACGACTCCGTTGTCATCCACGAAGTCTTCTGGGTCGCCGAGTCCGCCGTCTTTTTCTTTACAGGTTAGACATCTGATAATGAGACTCGCGAAATCGGTTCCTAGTACGCGAGGTACTTGGGATCGGGCAATCTTTACTAGTTCTTGTCGGAGGGCGACGGGGGGAAGAAGGTTACGTTCTGTATTGTTGAGCAACGTGGCCGAGTGCGTAGAACCCACTGCATTAGATAATTCATCTGATGCAGGGACTTTTCGTAACAAATGTGGATGGGGTACCAGCTCAATCCCCGCTTCGAACTTTGATGCCTTCTCAACTACAAAGCTCGTCCAAAGTGCAATCTCTAGCATCACCACTCCCAGTGCAAAGATATCATCTAGGACATTGTGCTTTCTTGGCAAAATCTGGTCCGCCTTACCCTGTCGATCGGCCTGGCAGTAGATACACCGGTCCCATGAGTCATCGCCAACACGGCGCGATGATCCAGCTGCATTGCGGGTGAGATCGAAACCGGTAAGGAATGCGTGACCCAAGGTATAGGGGAATGGGCGGGGAGCATCCTGAGAGGCTGCCGCCTCCGGTGGTGGGGAAATCGGCTCTAAAAGAAGGATATTCATAGGGGAAATACTCTTGTGCACGAGGTTCGAAGCATGCACATAATACAACGCCCTGACGATACGCTTGCAGAGGAGGAATCTCTCTTCAAGAGGATGTTTTGCGCCCTTATCCTGGGCGGCCCGGAGAAGAACGTGCCGAAGGGACCGGGGGTTCTTAAATCCACAAGGGATATTGAAAATTAACGACGGTGGGGATTTATAAAAGCCGGTGCACTTGAGGATGCCCATTTCATCTGGGTCGACCGACGAGAGAATGACTGCCATGTCGCGTAGGAACTCGTCGTGGGCGCCAAAACTCACGGACCGCAGCTCCACCAACTCTCGGCCAGCGAGGTCGTGAAGGATGCTGCAGTGTTCAAGGGTATGATAGGCGATGCCGCTGGGCTGGCTACCATCTCCCCGGAGAAGCTTTTTGTTGGTAGAGCGCAGGCTGGAGGAGGCAAGAGTCAGCGCTTGCAGCTTCTCTATCCGCTCGATGACTTCTAGGTCTCCCGATCGCCGCCCAGTAGCGTTGGCGTTTATGCGCTTCCCACCAACCAGGACATGGTACAGAAGAGTTGTGTTAAAGCACGATTGCCAGTCCCGCATTTCTTCCGTGATGCCTCTCAGGGCCGACTTCCCCTTGAACGTGAACGCAATCCTCTTGACATTCCCGGCCTCGCCCAAGCTATCCTCGAGCACATCCTTGAAGGCCATAAGAGACACACGGAGCCGAAGAATCAGCTTCTCAAACTTGGCGATCAACTCACTCTCGAGGTACGGTGAGATGTCCTTGACGAACAGTGCCGCGTCGTGGACCTGGGTGAGGAGAAGGTCAAAACGAAGCTGCTCCAACTCCCGCTGAAGCGACGCGCTCTTGAGGGTTTGCACCTTCGTGCGGATTTCGCGGGCCAGGTTGATGCTGGCGTCGATAAATCCGGGGATGCCCAACAGGAACGAGGTCACGGAGAGGGGATCCATGGGTTGAGCCTCGCCCTCTAGAATACAAGATCTAAAAAACTGGGGAAATGGCCCGAACTAGCCGGCTTCTGGCTGGTCCACTACCGCCGGTCAAGATGGGTGGTGTGGAGAGAATATCGGGACCGCGTTCCTTGCTACGAAAAAAAGAGCGGCAGCGAGGTAGGTACGTAAGCTACCCGCGCCAAGAATTCCAGCTAACTGCCCGGGCTCAGAATCTGCCTCCACAGCGTTAGACAGTAAGCGGCTCTTACGCTAGTGGATCCGGTCAATAGGTCACGGAGGAACGGCAGAACCAATTCCCTGGGGAGAAGACCCATGGTAAGAGAATCAATGCAATCAAGAACGGCTGGGCTCCTGCTCGATGTCTTGCCGATCCACTGCACCGGTGCCGACTCGCAGAACCTATCCCCATGGGTGGAGGCCACAGACCCGAGGCCAGAGGCTGGATGAGGCGGAGACCAAACCCTAACCCAAAAGGAGGTGGACGCGCCACAGCTCTAAGTTCTGCTCCGAACCCCCATCCGTCCAACCGCCAGGTTTCCGGGACCAGCGACGGCGCTTGGGTCGCGCCAGCGCCATGGGCTCCATAGAGTCTTACAGGTTCGATGGCCTCGGGCACTCGGCTCTGTCTTGGGCGACTGAGCGATCTGAAGACGACGAGTTGGCTGCCCTGCGCGAGCAGGCACCCGGCCCGTCCACTTCAGCCCGGCACGCGTCTTACCTTTCGGCGCTGGATCCCACGAAAGATCCCGACCTTCTGCTCCTAGCTCTGTTTCTCGCCCAGAAGCGCGTCAAGATTATTCCTTTCGAAGAATTAGACTGGCAGGGCCTGGATGCAGAGCAAGGCGACGGCGCAATGCTTGGCCGTGGGGCGTCTATGCAGGTCGTCCTGGGACGATGGGCGGATCAGGAGGTGGCATTGAAAATCTTCAGTCTCGACCTTCAGCGGCAATCCGCTTCTACCGCGATACTCGGAAAATTACCGGGAGCAATTCGAATACGATACAACAAACTAATGAGCGACATTTTCTTGGAACTACAAGTTATGGCCCACCATCCGCTGTGCGACCACCCAAACATCGTCAAGCTCCTTGGAATCTCCTTCGTTCCGGCATCTCAACTCTGGAAGGCCCGGTTACCTGCCCAGTCTTCCGGCACGACGGCTTGGTCCGAGATGATTATCCCGATTCTTGTCGTCGAACCAGCGCATTCAGAACACCCTGATTTGCGTCGCTACTTTCAACATGCCAAGGATATGAACCGGAAAATTCCTCTTGCAACAAAGCTTGACCTCATCGCGGATATCGCAGACGGCATGGCAGCACTTCACTCCTACAGTATAATCCACTCAGACCTGAAGCCAGAAAATATTCTGATCTTTCCCGCCGAAGATGGCCGAATCTCCGCAAAGATTTGCGATTTCGGCTTCAGCGGCATTGCCCAGAGTGACGAGCCTCCACGCGGTATGTCGGATGGCTGGGAAGCCCCAGAGCGGCTTCCGGGCGCCGAAAGGGCCGTTTTCGAGCAGTATAGATTGAGCACCGCCCAAGATGTGTACGCTTTTGGATTGGTTACGGCATTCATATTGTTGGATGGGAACTATCCATTCGAAGAGACCGATGGATGGGTTGACGATCTGAAATTGACTGGTAGGGCGGGGGAAGTAGTCTTAAATAGGCTAAAGACAGGGCTTGGGGGTGGTAGATCCATGCTCCGGCCCATCCATGAGGTCACGACGAATTGTCTGATGCTCGATCCAAAGGAAAGGCTAGTGGATTTAGGTGAAGTGAGGAAGAGAGTTACCAATAAGTATGTGGTTCTGAGTGTACGATCATTTCTAAAGTCTCTTTCTAAAGTAGAGGTTATTGGTCAGAGAGCAAGTCAACCTGAAAGTTATTTATGGTCAAGTCACGATGATACCGTTTGCAGATAGCAGGGTAAATTCAGAGGCAAGTCGGATGTCCACCCAGATTATTGAAATGGCTTTTCTTATTGATTCTAGGCGCGGGCTCTCTCTGAGCTACACCACCGCTTGGTCGACATTTATCTACTCTACCACATGGGTCAGCGAGTGCCGCAGTTTGTCACGGACCAGATTATTCGCCAAATCGAGAAAAACCTTCCACAGCGTTCGTGGACAACGTTTTCGTCAGAAGACATTGAGCTACTGTGGCGGCCACTTGCTGGTTCCATACTTCTGGCGAACAACTATGAATTGACTCAGAGTCGTAGGCTTACTTCATGGTGGATCTCGAGAGTAGGGGGTTTAGACTGCACGTGGAAAGTCAGCCGGATCATGTCCCAGGATGCATCCACAAAGTATGAGGATGGATATCGAGCAGAAAACCACAGCGTCATGAGCACGCTAGCTGAGATTCCCAGTATCAACTCGCTCACAACCGATAAACGGCAACTATTGCATGACACGAACAATCTTGCGAATCTGGCCACATATCTCCGTCAACATCCCTTTCCTATTCTTCACATTTTAGCAAAGGAATCTCCCAGCAACCAGGCACCTATAATTGATGCTCTCGGGAAGGCCGGGGCTGTGGACATGGATGAGCCTTTCGGCGCTCCCGGGCTTTCACCTCTTCATGTTGCGGCAAGATTCGGTAATAAAAAGGTTGCAGCATCACTTCTCCTTCGCGGCGCCGGCATCAACAAAACGACGGGGAATTTCTGGAAGTGGACAGCATTGCACTTCGCCGTAGTGTATGAGAATTGGGAGATGCTCGAATACCTTCTGTCATGGTCATGCAGGTTACGCTCCACATGCCACATCTGCAATAGTCAGAACAGTTGCAAAGTGAATATATGGGCTCGTGATGGTCGCCTCTCTCGACAGACTGTGGCACACATAGCGGCATCAAAATCAATCAAAGCCTTAAAGCCTCTTCTTCGCCATAACCGGTTTTTGGCACACGCTAGAGATAGCCGAGGAAGCACTCCACTTCATGAGGCGGCATCTGGTCCAAGGTTAGACTGCGTGAAAGCGCTTGTTGCGGCGGGTGCAGATCCGAACGCTGAAGACGTCTTGCTCGACACACCTCTACATTCAGTTTACAAACTATTTAGTCGGCCAGAACAAGGGCTACTCTACTGCCAACCAGACAAAAAGGAGCAGGAAGAGGCTCTGAAGCCGTTGCGAGACCTGCAAAATCAAGAGAAGCTTGTATGTCTGATTGCCATCGGGAAGTCCAAGTCTGCACTTGCGAGTTTGCAAGCCCTTGATAACGATTCTACCGTCCGCGACGCAAGGCAAATTATCCGTTTTCTCGTTGACCATAGCGCTTCAAGACGGTGTGTTGATGCCCTGGGATGTACACCAGAGGTATACTCATATGCTGGGTGGGATAATGTATGCGAGTTAAGCCAGACCGACATGTTGGGGGTCGGGTATTGTTCGACCCCTACGGGCAACAGTTGGGCAGCTGAGGACTCGAATTTTGGCCCTCAGGGATGCTGGCAAAGGATAGGTATCCCCCTACCTGAGACCGGGGTTACTGCCCCTAGCGATACTCTAGAAAATACGCTTTGCCTCAGAAACGGTAAGCATTCCCACCGTCCTATTTTTAAACACCCTGGCTAATACTGGGGCAAAACTTCAGAATTATTCCTCCTGAAGCAAATAAATTGCGGGACCCCGCCCAAAACAAACTCGATTCTTGTGTTACGGCCAACGATAGGGCATTTCAAGATTGAAAAACGCCTACGAGGAGTCCGGCCGCGGTCCTTGATATCCGGTTACACACTCTATTGCCGCATTGCCAGGATTTGTTCGAATTATTCCGAATTTGGGCTTGACCTGGAAATCAAGATGATTCCGCCAAACGTGTGTTGCTCAGCCCACACACTTGCATTCCGAGTTAGCAATCAATTAGGAGCTTTATCTGACTGATCTTATAGGAAGATGAAAATCGCGAGAGGGTGCTAGTTTCCCGTCGATTAAATACCGCAGAATTATGCCCAAATATCGACACTGCATATCTGGTTAGGCTGGGACGCGTAGACATGATGCATAGATCTGATTTGGTGATCAGTCTATGTACCCCAAAAGAACCGGGGGACAGAATCAGAGGGGGACTGGTCAGTTTCCCTCCGATGCCGATCACGGCCCCCATCAAGCGGGCTATCTGACGATGGAGCCCTCTTCTAATTTAGGTGTTTGACTGGTTCGGACTTTTCCTAGCAGAGAAAGGATCTGAAAACTCCTTGATATCGGAGGAGGTAGACATAAGCCCTCTAATAACGACGGATCTCCGTAACTGTATAAACTGCCCACCCCGCCGAGGTCCCTCCATGCCTCTACCCCTCCAAGACACATCAGCCATCGACTATGGCATGACATCTGAAGAACTGGCAAACGAATTCGTCAAGGAGACACAAAAAGCGATTACACGACTCCAAGAGGAAGAAGATTTGTGGTCGGGAGCTCGGGAACAGCGATTGAGAACCCAGGTAGCCCGTGCAGAGAAACAGGTTTACCGATTAAGGCGGATCAACTACTGGTTCCGGCGGTTTCGAATGCCTATGATAATGATAGTAGTGGTTACTAGTATTATATCTAACGCCTCAATCATTATTTCTGCTCACCGGGAAGCGAGCCACCCCTAACTACGCTCATCGCCAACTGATTCATCAACCGTACCACAACCACTGTAAATAGCCTGTTCATAATGGAGGGGGAACTCAAGATCCAGCAAACCCCCGAAGATCTTGAAGGAAATCCCACCAACTCACAAAGCAGCAATTGTGCACAATCTCAAACGTTCTAGTTTAATGGTTCGGCGACTAGGACGTCCCTCTCGACATACAGCTCATGTAGGTCAACAAGCACTTGCGGAGGCGGAAAAGCGAGCTTTAGTCAATTGGATTCAACTGTTACTAAGCCGAAAAAAACCCGTTAAACTAGGTGTAAGGGGCTGCTATTCTCATTGAATCTAAGCTACTGACACTAACTGTATCATAAATAGACCGACTAGATTGCACTTTATACTACGTTTGAGGGACAAAAACCCATTACAGCGTGGGTGGGGGTGGGGAGAACCAATAATATCCGCGCCTCTTTTTTTTTGGTTTTTTAAATTCTATTTAGACAGATGTGTGATACAATACATGTAGCAATTGTTGGGGGGACGAAGGTAAAATAAAATAGGAATGTAGGATGGGGAGGGGGGGTTTTCTATGTGCCGACCTCCGTAGGCTGGACCCAGCCCGGGAAGTCCCGGCAGATAATCTCGGTGTACTGCTCTGAATACCCGTTCAGTTAGCGTGCGGAACTACAAAGAAGAAAAAAAGGGGGGGGAACAAATAGGGAAATAAAAGAGAGAGCTCACCGACGAAAAACCAAGCCCAGGTGTCGGCGTTGTTGATTTGGTAGTTCAATATGCGGCTGATGGCCCCCGGTCGGTGGTACACCTCCGTACGCCAGATGAATTGGTTGGTTCTGTGGTAAGCGGTTAGGTTGTGGCAGGAGGGGCATGGGAGGGATATATATGTAGGCTTACCCCCGTTTGAGTCCTTCGACCTTCTTCCCAATAGCATCAGAGTGCGTCAATTCGTGGATGATGGTTTTGGCTAATTAGTTAGCAAGGGGCAAATTTGGTTTTGTTTGATTTGTTTTCTACACACCTCCAAACGCGGTGAGATCCATCGAGTTAGTGTTCAGGTTGACAGAGCAGATCTCGATTTCACTCAGCGCCGTTCCCTCCTCCATGAGCGCTTTACAGAGGTTTATGACAGTCGTGCAGCCATCCCCAGCTGTCGTTACTCCCCAGATTTTATCACGCTCACTCCTTTTTTTTTTTTTGGTTGTTTTTGTTAGTTGCGCACTGGATCATTGTAGGCCTAGGGGGTTTTGGGGGAAAGGTGTCACTCACTGACACATGCCAATGGTCTTACCATCGCCTGAGCTTTCGCAATCAAATGTGACGTCGTAGGCGGTGGAGCTCGGGTCTAGTGCGTTGGCTAGGACTTGCGCCATGGGAAGTGCGACACTTTCGAAGCCATTGAAGTATCTCGTGCTGGTTTTTGAGAGACGTCTCTGTTAGGGGGAGGAGTCGAAAGGGGGAGGGGAGAGACAAACATAGCACCCCCAGTAGGGTTGGCCCGCAAGTATTCCAACACCTTGCCCACTATCTCTCGCGCGTCCGATAGCCAGGCGTCGGCCTTCATTTTATCGCCATTCGTGAAAGCGTTCACCGCAACCGTTCTCTTCTCGAGTAAGCCCCTCTTCGCCGGTGGGTTAATCGCACATGACCCGCCCGACTCTTCTGAAGCTTTGACATAAATCTGCGCCTTGGGCTGCACGATAACCTCGACAGCCACGACCGGAGTCTCCGAGGGGGACACGACATACGACGTTGTCCCAGTGGCTGTTAGCATCGTAGCCAGCGTCGCCGACCCGAGGGTCAGCGTCGCCGTCGCGTCCGGGTTCGCCAGCACCGTAGTCCCCGGGTCAATGCTCGATAGCGTGACGGGATCAAACGTCACGGTTACAGCGCCTTGAGCGCCAGACGGGGTGATCAATACGGGCGAGGGGGTTATAACGAGGGAGGTTATAGGATCTAGGGTCACTGTACAGGATGGGGATGGGCATGCGTCGCCGGGGATGGTGGTTTGTGCCGTGTCGGACGACTGTTGTCGGGGTCGTACATAGGGGTGAGCCGTCACCAGCTGGAGAAGCAGAGAGAGAGCAAGGAAGACAGTGTAACGACCGTGCTGTTGTTGGAGCAAGTAACCCATTCTTTCGGAAGGAGGGGCTATTTTTCGAAAAAGAGATTAAAGTAAAAAAAAGGGGAAATAGTGACTCTCTTTCCCCCCTCGTAACGGCAAGAGGGCTAGTAGAGGGCTTATATACGACAGCAACAACAAGAACAAGAACATCAACGGCGACAACACACAAGACAATTTCCATCCCGCATAATAGTCATCCGTCCGTCCACCCACCCCACCCATCCCAGATTCCCCAATTTCTGAGCTGAGATGACTCCAACACTAACTATTTGTCTCTACTCAAATTTCAGCAAAGGCAGTCCAGGATCGCAAGGCGGGGGGATAAGAGGGGGGAGAAGGGGGCCAGAAACACAAAATCCCGAATCTATTTAAATAACGCAGATATCTAGGGCTCGTGGGAGTTCAGGCCGCAATCTTATGTCACTCACCGCCCCACTTAAGAACCCTAACTACCTTGGGGCTCAAACCCCCACTTAAGAACCCTAGCTACCTTGGGACCCAAAAACCCCCACCACAGCGGCTCAGCACCCAACTCGGACTTTTTTGCATGTTCTACGACTATATATATAAAAAGCTGGCGCTATACATTCATTACATTCCCCTGTAAAAAAAAAAAGGGAGGTTCGTTTTGGGGGGGGGAACTTCCGACCAACCACGCTGATGCGACAAACCGATTTTTTTTTCTGACCCGCTGGGTTGTTGCCGAGGCCGGGGGGGGGAGGGGGGGCAAATATCGACCTGCCATGGGGTTTTTACTCAAAAGCGCCGCGCGGCCGTTTCGAGTACTACAAGTCATTTGGCATTCAAAAGGAATCTCTTGGAAATTGGCTGACATGAATAAATTATTCTCGGTCCTAAAGAGGGGGGGGGGAGGATAAACATGGTGTTTCCAGGCCTGGTGATGCGGGGATGCTGTCTACTTGGGGGATATAAGATGCCAAATTAAGAGGAATCCGGGGGGATCCAGGAGTGAGCGTACTGGTATGAATCCAGCAGCAGTAGTAGGATTGCTGATTTTTGTCCCCATCTAAAGAATATTGTTGGTGTTGGTTGGCGATGCCGTCGTCGTGGGCACGAAGTAAGGAGCAAGCAAGGGGCAAACTTGATAGTTGCAACAAGGGGCCCCGTAGTTTTACATGGTCTATCGGGCCGCCCACTTCTGTAGCTGGAATTTATCATGTCTATTGTCTACAAAATACTTGCACTGCCTACATCGTGATCATTAACCTCCAACAGTTGGAATTGGAATGGGGTGCTGCGCCTACCTCGGCAACATGCCACTACCAACACGGCAGCCTCATAGCTACGAGAACTCTTCTTCCTCTGTCTTTTCTCCTACATCCTCACGTCACTTAGACCCATCTACATCGTTGCGACCATCTAAATCCAACAAATATTGTAGATGTGGTTCCTGAGACCCAGGCGATTAGCTAAAATCCTTGGCAGGGTAGCCTACCTACCCCGCCTCCGCCCGTTTTTCCGCAGAGACGAACGAGAGAATAGACCACCTACCCACCGGCACCATACCCCCTCCACAATATCTATCCAGTTAGAGCCCGCACTTTTAGCATAGTGGAGGTGACTTTTTCTAAAACTAAAGCTCAACCAGCCAACTATCAGAGCCTCTGCGCCCCCCCCTAAAGCAGCCCCCTACCCTCCAGTGCTCCGTAAAGGAACGCCAAAACCTGGCTTATGGGATGTGCGCAAAACCATGCCTGAGTTTAGCTAATGAGCCCACCGAGCAAATTTGTCCCTCGCATAGTAATTTCCTCTGCGTAAGAAATCCAACCCCATTAATTCCAAAGGAGTCTTCAATTCACCTATTTCCGATGCTTACTGAACCCCAACGGAGCTCCATTGAGGTCGAGGTTGAGGGGGAAAAACCAGTGGCCGGGGTCATGCCGTTCCGGCATAGGGCTGTTGCCCCTCGCCAATTTTAGCCGTCCTGCTGCTCACCAACACGTTATTTCCAGCTGCTGTTTCGTGGGGGCGGCCAAGCACCGAGCGTTTTGGTATCATTTGGAATTCGTAGAGGGGGCTGAGCCATGACTTTTTCTTGGTTTTGTGGGGGGAGATTAGATGACATGAGGCTGGATGCGCGATGGGCGATTGATGGGCGATGGGATGGGTTGTTGAATGGTGCGTTCATATAAGAGGGAGATGGTCGTCTTTCGTTGTCACTATCACCAGGGTCGGCTGCCATTCGTTCATTCAGTAGAATACTCCATTTCATCCCATCATTATGCTGTTTCTGGAAAGTTTGGCGTTCCTGCTTTTTGCTCAAGCCATAAATGGACAGGAATTACCTGAATTGCCTGCGAGCGGCACTAGTACTCCGGGCGACACCACCACCACGAGCGACACCACTGCTACGTCAACACCAGTACCGGAACCGAGCACGATATTCTTGACGGGTTCATCTATTAGTTCCACCATTAGCTCTACCTCCATTAGTAGCTCTACCTCCATTACCAGCCCTTCTTCCACCACCACACCCGATCCTACTCCTTTTATCATCCCGACATCGACCGCAACCCTGCCCATCAGCGTCTCCACGACACCGCCAGCATCCACAGAAACCCCTTTCATCGTAGCGAACCCGGCCAACCCCAGCGAGAGCGCAACGTTTGCAGTGAGCGAAATACCGCCTGAGCAGAGAGACGGGCTTCCCGATGCCACAGACGCGGCGCCAGCAGCAATACTGCTCCTGGGGTTTGCATTCCCAGTGCTCATGTTCTCGAATTTTCAATTTGTCTATGCCGTCGGGGCGACACCGGCTTGGCTGACATTGTAAGGAGCCCCCCTTTTCTATCCCCCTGCTCTGGCCCGCGTCGGGTGCTAACTATTGCGCAGGGGATTGTTTCCGAGCGTCGCGCAAATCAACGGCTTTGAAGGCCCCGGAAGCCCCGAAGGCCCCGGAGGCCCTGAAAGCCCTGGAGGTCCTGAAGGCCCCGAAGGCCCTGAAGGCCCGGATAGTCCGGACCCAACCACAGGGGAGCCATCCCCAACCAATACGCAGACCTCAGCGACCTCGACCTCGACCTCGTCCTCGTCCTCGTCCTCGTCCACTAGCACCGGATCTGTATCAACCATTACCACATCTGTGGAAGTAGACATTAGCTCCATTATCGGCGAGTATGGCGGCGACGCCACTGATTACACTTTTATAGAACAATATCCCGGCGAATTTACTATGAGCACGATGGGCCCACCAGGATCAACCCCTTCTTCTTCAGAAACGTCATCGACGACAACCAGCACATCCCCAACCATAATCTCACTGACCGCGGAGCCATTGACAACAACCAGCACATCCCCAACTATAATCTCACTGACCACATCGCCACCAACGGAAACCAGCACACCTGTTCCCTCGGTCAGGACGGTGACCTCCAATGGGATGGTATGCACCCTTGTACAAGGATCAAATCACCCCGTATGCCACCCAGAAACAACACCAATTCCCAACCCCGCCGGTACAAACATTGTGAGTTCTTGATGCACCGCTTTGGGGAGCCAATACTTATATAGCTACAGCACGTAAATGACGGATGCATCTCTGTGAACGGGAGCCCGCGATGCGCGGCAGGGGTACCCTTCGAAGCATCATATAGTGTGTCTTACCCTCCCCCCGCTCTTAACCTCCCACAACCCTCTCTCTCTTTCTCTCTCTCTCTCTGTCTCTCCTTCTCTCTCGCTGACACCAGACCCCCAGACGTAGCAAGCCAAAACGAGCCCTATTCGACCGTGACAATCTACGCCAACTTCGACGCCAGCAACAAGTTCGATACCAGCGCGACACCAGGCTGCGAACTCAACGCGCGCTGGCCGGCCAACTACGGCGACATCTACTTTGGCGAAGACCGCTGCCTCTACGACGGGTCGGGCTCACGAATCTGGGACCAATGCTGCACCTCGTCGTCCAGCGCCTCAGTCCAAAACCCCTACCACGACCCGCGGCCCGCAGTAACGTGCCAGAGCGAATCGACGCCGATCCTGTACATTTTCGAAATCTGGCTCAAGGACTGGGGCGTGGAATCAGAGCTCAAAAAGCAGATTGACGGCTGTGGCGCCATCACCTCCTGGTACTGGCATGACACCAACGAACTAAAAAACGACTTCTCGAGAAATAGGATTGGCCAGTACAGGGCTCAGAAGTACGCTTCGTTTAATATTGATATCTTTTTCAAGGAAGGCTGTATCGGTAGGGCCATTGCGAGTGCTAACGGCCCGTCTGTGTATTGCTGAGATGCGGAGAGAAGATGAAGTTTCTTTTAAAAATTAAAAAAAAAAAAAAAAGAACCCGCTGGGCAACGGACCTCTCTTTTTTCTCTTTCTTTTTTCTGTAGATGCGATACTATCCCCTCCATTTCCAGCAGTATTTTGTGTAGATTCAATATTATCTCCCAGTAGTTTTTTCTCTTTTTTTTGCGTAGATTCAATAATATCCCCTCCATTTCCCGCAGCTTTTTTTTTTTTTGCATTGATTCGATACTATCTCCTTCATATTTTGTGTAGATTCACACTTCCAGCAGTTAGTTTCCCGCGTAGATTCGACACAACCTCCCCCCCCTCCCACCTCCAGCAACAGCTTTTTTCCATGTAGATCCGACATCACACCCCTCGTATTTCCCCCTTTTTTTTCCCATCCACCCACCCACCATCTATTCCCGTTCCCCAGCCTTACGCAATCACATCCAACCCATCCACCCCCCAAACACAAACAGCGAGAACAAAGCCCAGCACACAAGCAGAAGAAAGGCTCGCACTAAAAACGTCGTCAAAATCTAACAACCGAAAACAACACCCAAGCGACACCCGCCGCCGCCCGCACAATCCCCGTCCCAGCAGGGCAACCACCGAAGCGAAAAGCCTCCCATTTCCTTTAGCGTGTTGGGCTACGTAAAATTCCATGTACTGTACCATCGCTATCATCAAACCCACACAACCGACAGAAAACCCACAGCCTGAATTTTAAAAAAAAATAAGATAAAAACATATAGAAAACAGAGTAGTATATAAATAGTATCCGCCGTGGGGCCCAAACATGACAAATAAATAAAAAGGGGGGGAACTTTCCCGACTTTTTCCCTTTTTTCCCTTTTCTTTTTCTTTTTTGGTTTGGTTTGGTTTGGTTTCCGTATTTGGAAGGAGGGAGTTGGGGGAAAGGGGGGGCTCTGCCAGATTTGGAATTATATCCCCCAACACCGCTTACTTATCCAGGCAGCGTTGAGCTCTATGTGTTCTGTGCGCGCGCGCCCGGGTATTATTATCAGATGTGATGGGGGCGGTCGGATCTCGACTGCGCGAATCTTACCGCAGTATCTAAACCGCAGACTTAGGCTAGTGCATGTCGCGTAAGTAGGACCGGTGGCTATTGGTGCGTGTAGTCGCGGTTGGTTGGGGGTTGGGGGTGTCGGTTGGTCTGGTATTTGTGTTTACGGTTTGATTCGGTATTTGTATTTGTATTTCGTATTGTGGAGAGTATCGGGGCCGGTGGGTAGTATGCTCAATGCTCGTAGGTAAGCTACCCGCGCCAAGAATCCTAGCTGACTGCCCAGGCTTAGAATCCGCCGCCACAGTATTTGTATTAGCGATTACCCAGATCCCCCGCGGGATTATCTCTATTTCGGGTCCCGACCACCCGTAGGTTGAGTTGTTGCCAAGGTCGTGCTTGGGTGGGTGGTATGTATGCAGTAGTAGGACGTTGTTGTGTTTTTTCTAGCTGGCAACGGCTACTACTGAGGAGGCGGATTCTGAGCCCGGGCGACTAGCTAGAATTCTTGGCGTGGGTAGCTTAGCTTACATGTACAGTACCCCATGAAAAGTCTATATGAATTGCTCAGTTCACGACAGGTTTTCCCAACAACACTTTTTCCAGCACACCACTTCAGTGCAATGCCATGCACACCTCTTGGACCTAAAAGTGCTAATACATGCATCCTAAAGAAGACAAAGACCTCTAAATAAGAACTATCCCCTCATAAATATACTGTGATTGAGGAGATGCATCTTGTAAACATTCATAATTATAAGATCTTGTATCTTACAAAACCTCCTGAGTTAACAGTATGAGCTACTCTTAAACTCCTTCCTGCTTGTTTCAAAGGGAAGTCCCAACCCTCAAGCAGCCACCCTCTTAAGCTTAACAAGGTCACAAAGCAAAGTATTATTTGCTTTATAAGGCAAAATATCAAAGTAACCTATATATAAATTAAGCAAGAGCTTAACCTTGACTGTAGTAAACAAACAATTACTATGATGGTCAAAAAAATGGGAGTAAAGAAGTGGATAGTTAAAAAAAACCAATTTTAACAGAGAAGTATGCTAGAAAGTATTATAAATAATGTAAGGAAAGAATTGAATAAGAATTTGAAGAATAGAGGAGGTATATTTAATTAAATAAATGTAATATTGAGCTTGTAACTAAACAAAGATAAGAGTGAGTTTTTCATACATCCTCATAGAAATGGGATAAAGATTTCGTTTAACTCTACAGAAGACAGTGAAAAAAGTCATAAGTCTCGCTTATCTAACATTTTGTCTACCCCACCAAAAAATCTCTGATCGCTCGGTCGGACCGTAATAACCAGAACAATGACTCCACCGCATACTATTGGAGTGCGAGTTCAAGCTTTATCACTTTTAAAAGCTAAAACACATATTAATCGTATTTCTGAACTCTCTGGTATCTCCAAAAAACATATCTATCACTTGTGTAAACGGGCCAAAGAGAGGGGTTATGACCCTACAATTTCCACCACTATTCAAGAGGAATATATGGCTGATAAATCTCATTCTGGACATCCTAAAAAGATCATAGAAGAGCTAGAAAAGGAAATCCTTGAAGCAGTACGCAGAAATTGTAGAGGAAGGGAAAAAACAAGTCAAGAGTTGGGATGGCAATTCGACCTTAGTGATCGTTCCATTGTGCATACACTCTATAAGTACAACCTACATTGATGCAAGCATATCGTCAAACCTGGACTTACAGACAAAATGAAAGCAATCCGTTTATAGTTTGCATTAAAATATCAAGAAAAAGGTTTGGAATTTTGGAAAAATGTCATTTGGATAGATGGGACAAGTGTTATATTGGGTCATCGTCAAGGTGCTGTCCGAGTTTGGAGAACTCCTGAAGAAAAGTTTAATCCAACAGTTATGAAATTACGATGGAAAGGAGCTTCTGAGTTTATGTTTTAGGGTTGTTTTTCATATGACAAAAAAGGTCCTTGTCATATTTAGAAGTCTGAGATGCAAGCAGAAAAAAATCAGGCTAAAAAAAAGTTAGATGCAATTAATGCAATTAAAGAGCCTCAAGTAAAAGCAGATTGGGAATTGGTTACCGCACTGAGGAAATTAAATTTAAGAAGAAGGCCCGGAGAATGATTACCTACCTGGAAATTTACAGAAAAACAAGGTGCTTTGGTATGCAAGGAAAAGGGAGGTATTGATTAGTATCGCTATCAAAAAATTATTCTTCTTCCTAAATTGATTTCTTTTGCATAAGAATATAAGAAAGAAAGACCAGAGACTATTGTACAGGAAGATAAAGCTCTCCCTCATGCTCATCATGCTCAAAATTCTGGATTTTTGGATTTTGGAATTGTGCATTTATTTTGGCCTGATAATTTGCCAGATCTTAATACTATTGAGCCATGTTGGCCATGAATGAAGAAAAAGACTACAAAAAAGGGTGCATCAACAAGGAGACGGGATATAGAAGAGAAATGGTTACAATGTTGGAAAGATTTGAATCAGTTAAGAATTCAGACTTGGATTGAACATATTCCAGCTCATATTAATCAGATTATTTTGCTTGAAGGGGGTAATAACTACAAAGAAGGAAGAGATCACACTCTTGTATTGGTTACTACAGTTATTACATCTACTATATCTCCATCTAGTTCTTCTGTTTCTTCTGACTCTTCTTCTTAGAGTGAGTTCAAGCCTATTTTCAATTATGGTTAGGGGGCTTTAACTAGGCTTAGGTACTTGGTTATTAAGCGACCAGACCCCACGACTTTTTTCGCTGTCCTCTGTATAAGAAAAGAAAAGACTTTATATTAATAGTTTAATGTATATTTAGATATAAGAAGTGCTTATAGTTGGTACTTATGCTAAAAAGCTGTTATAGATCTTAAGGGTATGGACTGTCAGGACCTAGACGGTTGGTCGCAGGTGCTCGTGCTTGGCAGATAGTAGACGGGTGTACGGGCGGTACTATGAACTATGTGGTTCGTATGGGTTCGTGGTCCGCGGAGGTGGTAGTGGAGATATAGCTCTATTCTAATGACGTTCTATATACAATACGTGTGTTGACCGATGAAGTTGCAAGAGGCATCCTCGTTGGTCTCTAATAGGAGTTCGCGAGCTGCAAACCTTAGCGGTGCGAGCATGGCTCGCTCCGCGGTCTGAGCTCTCGTATGGCCGTTACATGGACTAGCACTTGCAATAAAAAGTTATCAGAGGACTAAGGAATAAAATATATGCAGTTGTTTAAATAAAATAACTTATATTATATCTAAAGTGCTATCACTAAAGATCCTATTTAGGTATTTATGGGGCTTTAAATATGTATGTTAATTCTACCTATATACTAATCTAGAGCATCACTATCTAATAATGCTTGCAAGTGACATCAGCATTCCTCTGAATTGTTACTCTAAAGTTTTACTCAAAAGTGATATGTTACTTATAGCAGTTCTAGTATTTCTGGTTGGTTCTACTCGCTTACAAGGTTTTATAGGCTTCTATGTACAACTATAACAGAGATACTAATTCAAAATAGAAAGGAATTTGTTATAAGTGCAATTCTAAATGCTTGGAAAGCAATATTAGAATTAATTTATATTTAATAATTCAAAGCTAAAGAAGAGAAAATATTTATAATGAGGTTTTAAGCTTATATATATAGAAAGATGCCTCTTGAACCATCCTTTATATGCTACAAAATTTGTATATATAACAAGCTTCATGACAAGCTTTTACTATAAGTTCTATAAATATAGATGGATTTATAAATATGTTACAGAGTTTGTATGAAGGGCCTTAATACATGAACTACAGTTAGTGTTACAAACATAGATTTCAGGTGCTTGAAAAGTGAGATAGGACTACTTCTATTCGACGATACAAAGTTAAAGAAGAGAGAAGGTCTAAAGTAGACCTCAAGCTTATATATATATAATCCAAGTGCCTCTCAGACCTTCGTTCAGATACCTTGAGTCGCTTGAGTAGTGTTAGATAATGTTACAATCTAGCTGTACATGTTACGATCTAGCCATACACGAGCCACATCTACAAGCCGCATCTACAAGCCGCATGATCCTACCATATAGTCCATGAACCTTGCCCAAGTTCACAAACCTCTGTGTGGGCCTCCTAGGCTCTAATACCACCTACAGGCCTACTCGTGGGTTCCGTCGTGAGCCTCCATCGCTCGTAGTATAGCTAGCTGGCCTGACTTTATCTAGCACAGCTCGAGCAGCTTGAGGTATTTGAACGAAGGTTTGAGAGGCATTCAGATTATGTATATATAAGCTCAAGGTCTCCATTAGACCTTCTCTCTTCTTTAGCTTTGTATCATCAAATAGAATTAGTCCTATCTTGCTTTTCAAGAGCCTGGAATCTACGTTTGTAATAGATAAGGTCAGGCCGGTTAGCTATACTATGAGCAATGGAGGCTTGCGACGGGACCCATGGATAGGCCTATGGGTAGTAGAGTCTAGGAGGCCCATACAGTGGTTTGTGGGCTATATGATAGGATCATGCAGCTTGTGGATGCAGCTCGTAGATACAACTCATAGATGTGGCTCATGTGTGGCTCATGACGCTTAGATCGTAACAGTTAGTACTTGTATGAGGGATTGCGAACTATATAATGAGCTTATAAAGGTTATGAGGAGGCTTGTATTGCTAAGCTAGACCATATCCATAACAGAGGTACTACTATAGTTTACCTCAAAGTTTTGAAGGACACTCTTCCAACACTATAGAAACTAAGTCTAGAATTCATATAAAATAATACATCATGTAAGATTATGGTATGGATTTTAGGGATAGATAGTAATGTGATAGCTAGTAGCAATAATTAAGAGACTTTAATGTAGAGTAGTTGTATTACTTTCATAGAGACAAGACTTTCTTTAATACTAATAATATCATTAGTCCAATATTTCTATTATTTTCATAAGATCGTCATATTGCTTTTATAGTGACACCTTATCTATAGAAAGCTTGGAAGTCATTTTTATCATCCATATAGTTACAGAGGATGTTTGCAGTTACCTGTTTGTGGGTGTTGTTATCATTGTGAAAGTCTTATATCGTTGGGTCTTTTGGCAGCCAGAAGCAGTTTAGGTAGTCCAACATGGCTGAAAGCCTCCTTATGAGAGTCTCATTGTTAGTGGCCAACAAACACAATCTGCTTGACAATATTAGTACAGAGACTTGCAGAATCGGCTTCGGCTTTTTGCGTTCTTTCTGAGCACGGACTTCGCGCCAAGACATGTTAGCATTTTATCGCGCCTAGGATATCCTGAGTCGGGTGCCGTTACATCAAGCCCTTGAATCGCGCTTAGTGCTGTGGAGGCAGAATCTGAGCTCGGGCGACTAGCTAGAATTCTTGGCGCGGGTAGCTTACCTACCTCGCTGCCGCTCGTTTTTCCGCAGCAGAGCCACACGAAGCAGAGCATTGAGCACCCTACCCACCGGCCCCCGATACTCTCCACAGTGCTTAAGACAGGAGACCGCAAACCGCCCGTCGCGGTTCGCTTGTAAGAGCCTGAGGAACAAAGCTGGAAATATCAACAGTAGTAAAATTATCACGAGAATTATAATTACGTTATCATAACGAGCCTTTCGGGGGGGCGCTCCGAAGAGGGGCGCTTCAGGAAGGGACGCTTCGCGCCCCTCCTCTCACGTCCTGTTGGAATTGGGGTGCTGCCAAGGCGGCAGCCACATCGCTGCGAAAACTCTTCTTCCTCCGTCATCATCCTCATGTCAATTAGACCCATCTACATCGCTGCAACCGTTTAAATCCAACACGTCCCACGTCTGAATCACCGTGCGGTCTATCACGGGTACGGACGTCGTGGCGCTGCGGTATATTTTGTCCGCCGACAGCGTCTCATTGCTCTGCGTCTCATTGCTCTACATCTCATTGCAAAGGAGAGCATAAACTTTGTCCTGGTGCGCCGCTATTTGGGTTTAGCCGGGCTTCTGAATCAAGGTTCCTTGAGACCCCTACACTGTAGTTTTAAATTAAAATTGATCCCTTAGACAGAGTAGCATCTCCTCTACAGCATCCACACAATGCATAATGGCTACTTCTCCTACAACATCTACAAGCCTTGCCGTTTCAACGCTATCGTCCCCACTTGCGCCTTCCCTATGTCAGGCGCTGTTCCTGCAAGCTGCAGAACAAGGAAATGAGGAACTGGTAGAGCTCCTACTCAACCAAGGCACTGACCTGGAGTGCAAATCCAAGAGTGGGCGGACAGCGCTATCCCGAGCCGCTGGGAACGGCCATGGAGGAGTGACAAAACTGCTACTTAAGAAGAGCGCTGATTTAGAGTCTGCGGATTACTACTATCATCGGAAACCACTCTCCTGGGCAGCCGAAAACGGACACGAGGCCGTGGCAAGGCTACTTTTGAAGAGAGGCGCTATCGTGGACTCCAGGGATATCAATGGTCAGACGCCCCTCTCATGGGCTGCGGAGAAGGGACACGATAGAGTGGTAAAGTTGCTGATTACGATGGGTGCCGACATAGAATCAAAGGATGACTACTACGGCCAAAACCCGCTCTCGTGGTCTGCAACAAATGGGTATGAGGGGGTCGCAAGAGTACTCCTGGAGAATGGAGCTAATCCGGAAGCTTTGGATGGACGGGCTCGGACGCCCCTCTATTGGGCTAAAGAGAATGGGCATTTAGCGGTGGCTAAGCTGCTGTCTGAGAAGAAGGCTAATTCGGAACCTAAGGATCACTATTCAACAACAGGTCACTTCCCTCAGATTGACAACCCAATATCTGGAGTCTATATCGGACCCCAAACAAATTCAGTTAGTCAGCCTACCTCTGTACTGAAGCCACCAACAAGCCGCAATGACCTATGCCATATCTGCTCTAAGATCAATTTCACAAACCTTTTCAGGAACTCAATCAGCGCTAGGGACGGGATCCCGCTCGGGGTTCTTCCTGATATAGTCACCCGGACTGCAGACTGCTCCTTTTGTTATTTAGTTGTGGAAGCGCTACGTCTTCGTTGGTCAAAGACGCGGACAACTCAATTGGAAGACCTTCTTCAATCAAGGGATCAGAATGGAGGGATGGTAAAATGCTCCATTTACAGCTTTATGAGCAGCGTTAAGGAATCATCTATCAATCAACAGACTAAGTCTACAGATGGGGCACACTATATCGGGCTATCAACAACAAGGGTGAGGAATGAGGATGATACTCCTGCTCCTTCCTCAAAAGGAAGCTTATATAGCTTTGCTGGGGGAAGACGCAGAGCGAATTGGTCAGGCTGTATTTGGCCAAGGCAAGGTTGTTCCAGTCGGACAGGTAGAGATTGCAAGGGTGCTAGACTGGGTGAACGAGTGCGAGGCACTGCATGGCCAGATATGTCAACCGGAAAGCACAGACGGCATTCGAGACCTTTTCGTCATCGATGTTGAGAAGATGTGTATTAGAAAGGCTCCAGAGACATTCCAGTTTTTGGCATTGAGCTACTGCTGGGGCGCCGTACCTGTCTACAAACTGATGAAAAAAGATAAGGAGAACATGCAACGTGAAGACTGGCTCACGACAGTCTTTCGCCAATTACCGGGTACAATCCAAGACGCGATACAGTTATGTCGCGATCTTGGTGAGAAATACCTGTGGGTTGATTCGCTTTGCATCATTCAGGACAATGATGACCACAAAGCCGTTCAGATATCACAAATGGACCGCATATATCGGAGTGCGAAGCTCACGATTGTATGCGCGGACGGGATGGACGCAAATGCGGGTCTGCCGGGAGTTCGGGCGAGCCCTCGACTAAACAGCCAAATCGTCAGGAATGTACAAGGTTTGAATATGGTCATACCTTTTCCATACTTGGAGGAGGTTGTAGACAATGGCAATTGGAACACACGTGCATGGACCTACCAGGAAAGGTGCCTGTCGCAACGTTTACTCTTTCTGACGAAGACCCAGGCCTACCTCACTTGCAGCATGAAGGTCTTCTGTGAAGACACGGTCGCTGAGGGTATAAAGCCAGGCTGGCATCTCGACATCGTTCACTATAGGCCTTACCGGGTTCCTAAAGGCCAGTTTAATATAGGGTCTATCTCCGATCGACGAAGCTCCATCATGGCATACTATAAGCACCTGCAAGCTTACAGCATGCGAAGGATAAGTTTCCAGTCGGATATCCTGGCAGCATTCCAAGGAGTTCTTAATGTGATGAACCTGGAGGTTAATACTATCTTCTGGCAAGGACTGCCAGAGAAGTACCTCGACGGCGCTTTGCTTTGGCGCACCCGTGGGACATCTGAGCGGCGAGAGTCAGCTAAGACAGATTCGCCCTCCATGCCACGCCCTTTTTTTCCATCGTGGTCATGGTCAGGTTGGCTCGGCGAAATCGTAACTGCCTTGGGCAGCGATATTGGGTTGGATATGCCTGGCTTTCAGCCAGCTGTGGACTGGTATCTAATGAATCAGAATGAAGTAATCCAAATGGAGACCGAATCATTCCTAGGGAACGAGTACGGTAGTCAGCCTCCGAAGCATTTCGAACAGGACATGAAAGTGTCCAGACAGCTTCCAGGCAGTTACCAGAGGAGGTTGCTAGCCCGCAAAGTTGCTGCGGTAAAGAGTCCTGCGTGGCATTACCCACCGTATCTGCTTGGCTGGACCCGTTCCGCTAGGTTTCAACTCTTGAGGGAAGATATTTCCAGCTGG
Organism: Geoglossum glabrum; assembly: GCA_021527465.2. Lineage (NCBI taxonomy): Eukaryota > Fungi > Ascomycota > Geoglossomycetes > Geoglossales > Geoglossaceae > Geoglossum > Geoglossum glabrum. Next base: position 23,662 of record JAJDFE020000104.1, read on the forward strand.
AATATTCCCTACTCAACAACGATATGGCCCATGAACCAATCCACATTCAGCGTCTTGGATACAGAAAAAAACAGTATTGGATTGGCAGCCATGGACCTTGACGACCCCAAAGTATTTCCGGTTTGTGCAGCGGAGAGATATGAATTTATTTTGCTCTCCCGCACGTGGTGGCGAGGTGATGGTGCACAGGGTTTAGGCAGCCTGAAGAAAGAGCTGTATGAGAGAGTTACTAACAGTAAGGGACCTTGGCACCTTGTAAATGTAATGCTTATTGTGAGGGATGGTGACTACGCAGAGAGGAGAGGGATAGGCTTTATCCATGAAAAGAACTGGGATGCAGTGAGGCCGGGAGAAACATTTGTTGTACTTCGATAGAGAGATTCGATCCCTCTTTGGCTAACAGATTCTCTGGTTCGTCCAACCATTACTTGTCCCTAGCACTCGACAAGGTAGTGGGAAACGCAAGAGTCAGACTGACAGTGTTAGGATTCCCGGTGTCGCCTGTCTCGGAGTTTGCGATGCAACGGAAACCCAGCTCAATGAGGGGCCCGATAAAATGCTCACAAGTCTTGGTGGGAGTCCGCGCGCGGAAAGAACGCGCACATGTAAAAAAGCCGAAGCTGATTCTGTAAGTCTCTGTATAAAATGATGCATCTGTGGCTCTTTCGTGGTAACTGGGGCTGTTTTGGGCTTTGCAGCCTTTGTATAGTATCTATAAAATTAACTATATATTTTGTTTCTATTAACGTAGTTGGCGGATCCATTTTTGGAAGCAAAGTTGTAACTTATTTTTATTTTAAAGCTGTTTAGAATGTCTCGGGGTAATAGCGTTCTACTTTATAAAGCCTTCAAATTGAGTCTCGATGGATTTTTTATATGTATTCATTAGATTATATCAGTAACCAGTGTACCTCAAGGCTCTCAAGATTTCTAAGAGACTATAAAGAACTATTTTCTTCTCTTAGTACATTTAGATGTGCTTTTCAGTACAACAATGCTGAATCCACAGAAGGAATTTTTTGTTATATATCAATCTATCATTAAAGTGATTATTTTTTGTTAGATACTGTAAGACACTAGCAATGAGGCTTTCATAAAGGAGGCTCATAGCCGCATCGAACTTCCCAAACCACTTCTAGCTACTAGATAGCACAATGACATCAGACCTCCACAAAGACAACATGATCCATAAGCAAGCAACATCTACAACCATATACAACTTGCCAATCAAACAATGGAAACTGCTTCCTACTTCCTATCAACAAAGAAGTCGCTACGAAAGCAGTATACCAGAAGAGCAACTTTTGAAAGCAGTAAATACTGAGCCGATAATATTGCCAGTAGTAGAAAGTGTTAAGACAATGGAAATCAGGTCAGAGAATGAGGTAACCATTGGAGAGCCGACAGAATCATGTATTTAAGCAGTCCGCTGCCCTTAGTAGAATGGGCAGCAATTAGTTCTTTATCCTACAGAATCAAGAATACCTCTACTGATTCCAATTACTTAACTTCGTTATATTATTTCTAAGAACACTTTATAACGACTTTATGCTGAATTCTCTTCATTATCACTAAGCTGTCACATTACTAATTAAGCCTTAAAATCTACAGTATGGTCTTATAGGTACTATCAACAGAAACCTTAACTGCAAAATCAACAATAATTATAATAAATCAAAATACCTATCTCTTGGAAATTATATATATTATTTTAGGACTGATAATTTCAGTCCTTGATCCTAAAACAAACTAGTTAGTCGCATTGCTATTATTATCTTCTACTAACTATATCATCACTATGACAGTATCTATAACTTCAGAAACAGTTCTTATATTTCTATCAATTTTCACTGTCAATTTGCCAGAAACTGTTATGAATATTATGCATTATTATGCATTGTTACTTAGTGCACAAGGCTCACTCTACCTGGTAGCTGTCTGTAACCACTTGCTTATTTATTGCCCCATAGTAATAAGTATGTAGTTCCTTATCAACTCACTTCCTTCCTTAGTTTAGTATTATTGTAATAAAGGCAACCTTACTATGCTTTCCAAGCTTAAGATTTACATTTATAATAGAAACTGCTTTAATAGCTCAGTATTCAGTTATTTTGAGCATTACTCCTGTAATTCCAACTGCTATAGCAATAGTCAATGCTATAAACAAACAAAAAATTTTAACTATTACAGTATTAACTAATACAGTAAATAACTAAACAACTTTAACTATTATAATAATAGCCAATACTACAAACAATCAAATAACTTCAATTGTTATAGCAATAGCTAATACTGCAAACAATCAAACAACTCCAATTGTTACAATAATAACTAATACTATAAATAATTAAATAAATCTAATTATTACAATAACAACTAATATTAATATTATAATAATTGAGTCTGTAGCTTTGTATAAAACTATAGCATAGGTCTTAAAGCTTAGTTAGTAATGTGACAACTTAATGATGATAAAGAGACTTTAGCATAGAGTCATCACAGAGCATTTTTAGAGGTAATATAATGAAGTTAAAGTAGTTGGAATTAACAAAAATAATTTAGATTCTATAGAGTAAGAACTAATCATTGCCTATCCTACTATAGGCAGCAGACTACTTAAATACATGATTCTGCTGGCTCACCAATGGCTACTTCATTCTCTGACCCAGTTCCCATTGTCTTGACTCTTCTCGCCGTCAGCAATATTATCGGCCTGGTATTTACTGCTTTCAGAAACTACTCTTCTAGGATATTACTTTTATAGTGATGTTTTTGTTGATGAGAAGTAGAAAGCTGTTTTCATTGTTTGCTTAGTGAGTTGTATATGTTTGCAGGTATTGCTTGCAGCTACTTGCTTATGAATTATATCATTGTTATGAAAGTCTGACATCATTGTATCATCTAGCAGCTAGAAGCAGTTTAAGCAGTCCGACGTGGTTATAAGCCTCCTTTATGAGAGCCTCATTGTTAGTGCCTTATATAAGTCTACCAGTAACCCATCCATCAGATTGTTCATAACCTTTAGTGAAACTCAATGTCTTGTATATGCATTCATATACTTATATTAACCTGTTATCATGCTTCCAGTATTTAACAAATTGGATAGTATCATATACCATAACCATATTAGGGGTCCCTATAGGAAGTGACTCTTACATATAATATAGGATAGATAACTTCAATACATAAAAGTAATTCCATTTGGGCCAAAGAAGAACTAGATCCTTTTCTACTACTTTTCAACAAAGTAGTATCCAAATGAGACTGTACTACTTGCAAAATATATTACTAAATTTTTAAGTAAACCTACTGTCTGAATAGATGCACTATTTTGCTAGCCTTTTTAATGTGATTAAACCAAATATTCCATCCTTCTTTATATATAGCATCAAGAGGTTAACTTTAATATAACTACTTATCATTTAGAACCTAACAAGTTGGGCTTATTAGTCAGTTTCTTCAGGCTATTGTCTTTAAAGACAGCACTTAGACTAATAATGTCAGAGCCTAGACGGTTGGTCGTAGGTGCTCGTGCTCGGCAGATGGTAGACGGGTGTACAGTCGGTACTACGAATTATGTGATTCGTATGAGTTTGTGGTCCGCAGAGGTGGTAGTGTGGATATAGCTCTATTCTAATGACGTTCTATATACAATATGTGTGTTGACTGATGAGGTTGCAAGAAGCATCCTCGTCGGTCTCTAATAGGGGTTCGCGAGCCGCGAACCTTGGTGGTGCGAGCATGGCTCGCTCCGCGGTCCGAGCTCTCGTATGGCCATTACAAATAACAGGTTGGGATGCCAGCCTCTATATCTGATGCAGAAGAGTGTTGAGGTTATTAATATAAATATCTTCTATATCTACTTGCAGTAGTAAAAAGGAAGAAGTACTATATGTAAGACCGTAATGTAGATCTTAGAGCTTAGCTAGTAATGTGACGGCTTATAGACGATGAAGGCCCTTTAACGTAGAGTCGTCGTAAAGTATTCTTAGAGACAATATAACGAAGTTGGATCAGTAGAAGTACTCTCGATTCTGTAATGCAGTAGAAGAACTAATCGCTGTCCATTCTACTATGGACAGCGGACTACTTAAATACATGGTTCCGCCAACTCCCCAACGACTACCTTGTTCTCTGATCCATTTCCCATTGTCTTGACTCTGTCTGCTACCGGCGACGTCGTCTACTACCGGCGATGTCGTCTGATCGGTATCGACTGCTTTCAGACGTCGCACTTTTGTCGTACTATTTTCGTAGCGACGTCTTTGTCAATGGATGTAGAAGGCTGCTTCCGTAGTAAGCTTGGCAGTTGTATGCGGTTGCAGATATTGCTTGCTTATGGATCATATCGTCTTTGTGGAGATCTGACGTTGTTGCGCCGTCTGGCAGTTAGAGGCAGTTTTGGAAGTCTGACGTGATTATGAGCTTCCTTTGTGGGAGCCTCATTACTAGTGCCTTACAATTGCCCCCTCCTCAGGAGGCCTAGTCCTCGAGGCCGTGTAGGAGCTCCGTCGGAGTCCTGTCGTTTAGCTTTCGTAGTTGCATCGTATAGTTTTCTGCTTCCTTGCCATGTCTTTCAAATGCTCACTTAGGGTTGAGTCAATATTGGTTTTTTTGATGTTTTTTAGATATGTTAGGGGCGTTCTGATGTCGACTGCCGGTGTTCCGGTGTCGTCTACCGGGTGTAGCGTCTAGGAGGTTGGGTAGGAAATTGAGAATTGAATATTCACTGTTGCCGGGTTTACAATTGTTTGTTATCGTGGAGTGAATGTCAACAACGCTTCTGTCAAGGTTACGCTTCGTATAGGCGTCTGGTAGCCTTCGGACACCGTCGTAGCGTAGCTATGCTTGATTGTTTTCTTTCCTTGCGGCTCTGCGGATACGCCTATAAGTAGTCTTTTCGTGCCTCCTTTCTCGATCTTTCCTACACCATCGGTCGAGCTAGTTGCAACAGCAACTAGTCAGCCAACCTTCCGGCCGGTCTTTATTTGCAGCGTTTCCGCTGCTGAGTTCTGTCTTCAATAATTCGTATGTTCTTCGACCTCTCTGACCTTTCTGTTGTTCGAAAACACATTTCTGAGGCTATTGCAGCAAATCCGAAGAGCCTTTTTATTCGCCTCCCTGCTTCTACAATGCCTGATGCCGCTGTCCCATACCCTTCTGTTGGGGGGAAGCGCCCTAAGGCAATGCCTCCTCGAATAACTCAGAAACGGCCGCCCAAGGTTCCTGTTGGGTTTCGACCTAACACTGCCATGGTTCCGAACCCTCCGCCGGCTCTGCAATCTCCAGTGACGACTGCTCCTGAGCGCGTCCCGCATACAGTCTGTCGTTCGAAGGCGTACGTCCACCGGTCCTGTCTTCGTTGTGTAAAAAGAATGGCCGAGCACCCCTATGTCCGTTGTATCAAAGCAACTAGAACTCATAATTGCACTGAGTGTCATTGGAAGGGGAAGACCTGCACTGAGGTGAGTCTTCTCTAATGCTTCATTGCTCCTTCGTTCTCTGGCTGACTTTGTCTTTTAGGTCCCCAAACGTTTCCGCCCTGCCCTAAAGGGGCTTTCCGCTACCCGCCGTGCCTTTGTGAAGGCGGATGAGCGAGCTGGGGTGGAGGGTTTGTCGGTAGCCTCTTCTGCTCGGCACCGTAGGGACGCTGCTGCTATGAAAGAGCAGCTTTACTTGGCATGTGGAGTCCTATCTCTGTTGGGTCGCCAAAGTTACTCCTGCCGAAGAAAAATTGCGTCTTCTACGTCGCATTGCGAATTGTCTCGAACTTATGGTCACTCTCTATTACAAGAAGGTAAGTTCATTCTTTTCTTTCCGCTGGGAGTACTCCGGGCTAACGACTTGTAAGAGCGAGAGCCTGTGCCAGACTTGAACGAAGAGTCTGATGAGGAGTCTGAGGTCTCCATTCAGGAGATGTCTTCTGGAGAGGAGGAGTTCGATGACGATGGTCCTGTGGAGGATGGGGAGGATGCAGGTTCTGTTGCGCTTGAATAGCACCGTTGTGTTTTTCTTTTGCTTTCTTTAGCTAGCTCTTATGCTTTTTCCAATTCTAAAGCATTTTTCTGTTTTCTGAGACATTTTTTGCCGTCCTGTCTAAGTCCTTTCATAGTGCCTTCGTAGAGTTAATATCCGTTTTCCTTCTGCATGTAGAACTTTTTCTATACTTGTAGTCCCTATCCTTTGCCGTCTTAGAGTAGCCCTAGTATCACGACGGCGCTTCGGGGTTGTTACTCTGTTTTAGCTAGATAGCCTCGTTAAAACCATGTAAAACTCCTTTTTGGAGAAACCATGGAAAGAGTGCTTTCCTTATAATGCTATAGTAAGTATGACGATGGGACCCTTTTGTTTCCCTTGCGCAGTCCTCCGAGCACGTTTTCGAAAGTACTCATTTAGGGCATCCTTTGCATGCTCTAAGTTCTCTTTGTGTTGCCAGCTATCCTCCGTCGGGGGGTATCCTTTCCATCGGACAAGAAATTGTCTGTTTTTCCTCCTTATTCTGTCGTCCAGAATTGTTTCTACTTCCCATTCTTGGTGTCCCTCCTCTAAGATAGGCTCGGGTGGTTCTGGCGTCTTGCTGTCGCCTCGCCTTCGGTACGGTTCTAGTAGTGAGACGTGGAACACCGGATGTATCTTAGAGGATTTCGGTAGGTTGATCCTGTACGCTTGGGTACCGACGGGTTCTAGAATTCTGTACGGTCCTATGAACTTATGGTTCAACTTTTTGCTAGGGCGCGCTAGTCGTAAGTTCTTCGTGGCTAACAATACTTTGTCTCCTGTTGTAAGATCGTAGTGTGGATCTTAGGGCTTAGCTAGTAGTGTGATGGCTTATAGACGATAGAGGCACTTCGGTGTAGAGTCGTCATAAAGTTTTCTTAGAGACAATATAATGAAGTTGGATCAGCAGAAGTACTCTCGATTCTGTAATGTAGTAAAAGAACTAATCGCTGCCCATTCTACTATGGGCAGCAGACTGCTTAAATACATGGTTCAGCCGGCTCCCCGACGGCTACCTCATTCTCTGATCCGTCTCTAATTGTCTTGACTCTGTCTGCTACCGGCGACGTCGTCTGCTACCGGCGAGGTCGTCGGATCGGTATTGACTGCTTTCAGACGTCGCGCTTCTGGCATGCCGTTTTCGTAGCGACGTCTTTGTCAATGGATGTAGAAGACTGCTTCCGTTGTTTGCTTGGCAGTTGTATGCGGTTGCAGATGTTGCTTGCTTATGAATCATGTCGTCTTTGTGGAGGTCTGACGTCGTTGCGTCGTCTGGCAGTTGGAAGCAGTTTTGGAAGTCTGACGCAGCTATGAGCCTCCTTTGTGGAAGCCTCATTGCTAGTGCCTTACATCTGTATTGTAGGACTTAGGTTTGTGGTGCTTGTTGTAGTAGCTGGTTTGGTATGCGACAGCGTCTTCTAGTCGTTTTAGCAGCTGTGCTCTGACATGTTCTATTTGGAGAGCTCGTTTGCGTGCTGCGGGTGCTTCTCCTTTTTTCATGTCTTCATTGACATCCCAGGAAAACTCTGAGTGGTAGCCGTATAGTGCATAGAACGGTGAAACTCCTATTGACGAGTGTATGGAATTATTGTATTTAAATTCCGCCATTGGAAGCATCGTTACCCAATCGTTTTGGTGGTAGTCGACGTATGCATGCAGGTATTGTTCCAATACCTGGTCCTGTCTTTCCGTTTGGCCATCTGTTTGCGGATGAAACGCAGTGCTCAGCCGTCGTTTCGCCTTCATATAGAAGCATAAGCTTGACCAGAATTGACTTATGAACGTAGTTTCCCTATCGGTAACGATGGACCTTGGAGTTCCATACTCTTTGACTATATTGTCTACGAAGAGTGTCGCCAGCTGTGCGGCGTCCATTGTCTTGCATATCGCAAAATATCGTGACATCTTGGTGAACCTGTCCACTATTACTAGTATCGCATCGTACGCCTTCTCGGCGATGCCTAGACTCGGTGGAATTCCTGTTATCATATCCATAGTAATGTCTCTCCATGGATGGACAGGGACAGGTAATGCTTGCATCTCACTGTATGGGCGATGTCGCGGTGCCTTCGTTCGTTGGCAGATATCGCAGCTTTTGATGTATTCTCTAACGTCTTTTTTGACTTTCGGCCAGTAGTATTTTCGACAGATCAGATCCGTCGTTCTCACTGCGCCAAAGTGTCCTGCATGTGGGTCATCATGATTTGTCTTTATGATTTCTTGTCTTATGGCCTGATCTTCAGGTACATAGACTGACCCACGGCAGCGTAGTAGTCCCCGACTATCTACCTGCCATACGCCGGCGTTATGAGAGCCTTTCGCCAATTTTCCTTTTATGGACTTAGTCTCGGCGTCCCTCGACTGTAGTTCCAACAAGAGTGCAGTGAAGGAGGCTGTTGGCTCTTCATATGCCGTTTTGGTAGCTAGCGCCTGCTGCGCTACCCACCGTGACACGAGGTATTCTAGACCACCAGTGCCAGGACTCGCGCCACCGTCGCTGTCCATGAGTGTATTAGGAGTCCCTATGGAATTCTCCTTTATAACACTTTCGTTTTCCATAGAGTCAAGTAACTCAATTCTTGAAGGCCTGACACAAGCGGTCCTTCGGCATTTCGCCTTAGGCTACGATGGGGTCTTGTCAGACCTCTTATCTACCGCACCGACCTGAGTATCGGTTTTCATGGCGAATTCTATGCCCCTTCTGGGCGCCTTCTTTTTGATAGGGGGCCCCCTATTAGGGGGTTTCTTCCTCAAGGCCTTGGAACTCTGATTTCTAAGTATTGCTCTTAATTCTTTCATAGGTAGCAATTGTCCTGTCATGGAGTCACCTAGATGATTTATATATGTCTGAACCATAGCGGCCAGGGCTCCCGTCTCATGCTGGGTTAAACTCTTTGCTAGTTTATTCTTCAGCATTGGAAGTAGCTTGAGCTCTTCGTTTTGGCTTCTGTCAGTCGTCTGGAAGTCAGACCTATGAGAAGGACCATTCGCAGGGTTGGTGGTTCCCTTCCTATATTCGATATCAAAATCGAAGGCTGCTAGGCGTTCCACCCATCTAGCTTGACGCTGGGATAACTCCTTCGTTGACATAAAGGCTCTTAAATTCGCATGGTCGGTCAGTACCTTAATTGGGTGTTGGCTTCCTTCAAGGTAGTGCTACCAGTGCTTGAAACTCATGACTATTGCTAGCATCTCTTGGTCGTGTGTCTCATAGTTCCTTTCTGCAGGAATTATTTTTCTAGACCAAAAGGCTACAGGGTGCCAATGTCTAGACCCCTGGTCTTGCGCTGGTTCTCCGCCTGGTTGGCTAAGTATGCCAGCTATGGCATATCCTGACGCATCTGTTTTCAGTCTGATAGGTTTTGTTGAGTCAAAATGTTGCAGTATAGGTGCTTTGGTGAATGCTTCTCGTAGAGTGCGGAACGCCTTCTGGGCTGCTTCTTCCAGTATGAATGGGCCCTTTTTTTTTCCGTTTTTGCTTCCCTTAAGCATATCGTTCATGGGTGCCGCTATCGATGCAAATTTTGCAATGAACCGGCGATAGAAGTTCGCAAAACCGAGGAACACCTGGATGTCCCTAAAGCTTTTGGGTTCGGGCCAATCCACAATGGCTTGTATGTGGCTAATTTCCATCATAACGCCTTCGGGAAACAAGACGAAGCCCAAGAATTCTACCGTTTCGGTGTTGAACTTGCATTTCGATAATTTAGTATAGAGCCCATGCTTTCTAAGCCTTTCGAGTACCATGGTGACATGCCGTCAATGCGATTCTGCATCTTCGGAGTAGATTAGGATGTCATCTAGATATACAATGCAGATGACATCCACTAATCCTATGAGGACATCATTGATGTGACCTTGGAAGGTAGCTGGAGCATTAGATAGCCCGAACGGCATCACTTGATATTTGAAGTGTCCATAGCGTGTTCTGAACGCCGTCTTCCATTCATCGCCTTCGGCGATGCGGATTCTGTGGTACGCATTCCGTAGGTCCAATTTCGTGTAGACCTTGGCGCCTGCCAGTCAGTCTAGTATCTCACCGATGAGAGGTAGTGGATAGCGATTCTTCCTGGTGATTTTGTTGAGACCTTTGTAATCAACACAAAGTCGCAATTCGCCACCCTTCTTGGGTATGAATAGGATCGGGGTGCCGGCGGGACTTGTGGATTCCCTAATCCATCCGCGCTCTAGGCTAGTATCTAGATACTCTCATAGTACCTTCAATTCTGTTTCAGAGAGACTGTATATGGGACCATAGGGTGGTTCTTTTCCTTCGGTATCGATTTTATGATCCCTCGGTCCATGCGAGGCGAGCTGGTCTGCCGCCTTCTCTGAGAAGACATCGCGAAATTCTTCATATTTGGCCGGGAGGTCTGGAGATAGGTTTGAATCGTCTGTCAGCATATACCGGACTGCACAGATTCGGGCCACCGGTGTGGCGACGACATTGGTATCGGGTCCAGATTTCGATGGAGAATTCAATTCTGGATATAACTATTTTCCAGTGTTCCAATCGATCCTTGGGTTCATTGCCTGTAGCCAAGGATATGCGAGAACGATATCGTAACCCTGGAGTTCGACGGCGTGGAACTGGCCCTTGTGGGTTGCTACTTTTCCTTTGGAGTCTCGAATCCTAATTTCCAGTTTTCGTTCTCTGTAGGTAGTCACGTTTCTGCCGTCCAGTGTTCGGATCGCTTTCGTAACCCGTCCTGGTTCCTTAAAGCCTGCTTCCTTTATAGCCAATTGAGATATAAAGTTAAGTTCGGCTCCTGAATCGATAAGGGCTGTCAGGCCTTTCCATTTACCATTTGACGCCCGAAGAGCGACGGAGGTAATCAGGTTACTGTTAGGTGGGGCGATATTGGTAGTAGCTGTGCCAGCTGTCTTAGGCTTTTCTGGAGCTTTGCTAGGGTTGCGCTGGTCGTTCGACTTCTCAGGACAAACTGGGGCTTGATGGAGGGGAGATCCACAGTTGAAGCAGAGCTTTTTCTTCCTCCTTTCTTCCTTAAGAGCTTTTGCTGTGGAGTCGTGTTGACTGCGTTCGCCGTTCTGTTCCTTGGTTTTGAACTTTGGATTGTTGGATTGAAAGGTTTGCTTGCCCTTTTGAGGGGAATTGGTTCTGACTTCGTTATCACGCTTGCGTTTAACATTCGGTCCCATGTCGTTATCAATGTGCTTCATGTTTGCTTCTAGTTGGATTGCTAAATTGATGAGCTCCATGCGAGTTTCTGGTAGTTGCTGTTAGTTGCCTAAAGCTCATCGTACCGTCGGCTGCAACTTAGCAAAGAGGTGTTGGTGCCGATGAATTTCCGAATAGGGCGGTAGATCAGTCTCCAATTCTTCTAAATAATTGACGAACTGCTTGACGCTCTGTCCTGGCCGTTGGTACACCTGATCATAGCGTGCTGACTGTACCGCCATTCTAGTCACCGGATCCAGCAACAAGTCCTTTAAAAGTTTCTTGTATTTTTCCCACGTAGGGGATGACTGGGTGGTGTCGGCTTCGTGACGGTTATACGCTTCGAGGGCTTCGCCTGTGATGTATTGGCTGGCATAGAGGAGTTTCTCTCTGTCTCCTGGGTATGCGCGGGGGCGAACTTGGAAAGCGATTTCGCAACGACGGATGTACTCCTTGTACTTGCGATGACTCTGATTATTGTAGGTTTCAGGCTTTTCGACTTTAAAGGCTGGAGGTTGTTCTTGACGAAAGTGTCCAGCCGTAGGCGTAGCGACAAAGGTCATTCGGAACTCCGTAGAGTAGATCAAATCTATGTTCTCAGGTACGGGGTCATCACTATTGATCATGTTGCTAAGCTTTTCAATATCCTGTTTTAGCTTCTTCATCTTGAAAGTTTCTATCATGGATAACTTCTCTTCACTGAGCGTTTGAAAGCGTGTCGCCGTAGGGACGTCAGTGAGCATTTCAGTAGTTTTAACTTGCCGCTCCTGCAAGGTGGAGGACTCTGGCTGTAAATGCGAGATAGGAGAAGTATCGTCGCTGCTGTTGCTGCTTGCCATCATATATACGTCGTCGGACTACTTCCCGTTGGAAAGGTAGAGCGATTAGAACTGTAAGACCATAGTGTGGATCTTAGGACTTAGCTAGTAGTGTGACGGCTTATAAACGATGGAGGCCCTTCAGTGTAGAGTCGTCGTAAAGTATTCTTAGAGACAATGTAACGAAGTTGGATCAGCAGAAGTACTCTCAATTCTGTAATGTAGTAGAAGAACTAATCGCTGTCCATTCTACTATGGACAGCAGACTGCTTAAATACATGGTTCTGCCAGCTCCTCGACGGCTACCTCGTTCTCTGATCCATCTCCCATTGTCTTGACTCTGTCTGCTACCGGTGACGTCGTCTGCTACCGGCGATGTCGTCTGATCGGTATCGACTGCTTTCAGACGTCGCTCTTTTGTCGTACCATTTTCGTAGCGACATCTTTGTCAATGGATATAGAAGGCTGCTTCCGTAGTAAGCTTGGCAGTTGTATGCGGTTGCAGATGTTGTTTGCTTATGGATCATATCATCTTTGTGGAGGTCTGACGTCGTTGCGCCGTCTGGCAGTTGGAAGCGGTTTTGGAAGTCTGACGCAGCTATGAGCCTCCTTTGTGGGAGCCTCATTGCTAGTGCCTTACATTACAGATGAGATGATCTGTAAAAATTATTAGCCCAAAGTGTAGATTGTTAGGAAGTTGTAGAACCTGTATGAAGCCATACAATGATGCAGAATAGCCTGATAATTATAATTTTCTACAAAACAGGTTTGACTGATAAAGTCGTGGAATTACCCATGCTTACCCGTGCTCACCCGTACTCACCCATGCTCACCCATGCTCACCTGAAACTCACCCAGCTCGCGCGAGCACAGGGCGGCGTCGCTCACCCTCCGCATTTGGGGTGAGGTCGCCGCAGTTTGCACTTTTCTTGGCGCTTTCCTAAAATCATTATCACGAATATCTTCAAACAACTCTACCTCTGTGGGAGTTGTTGCTCACCACCCTTCGCTGAAGAAAGGGTATGTGCATATGGCCTTGATTGCAAGGGGGAAAAAAAGCAGAGAGAGAGAAATGCTGGCTCAAACCCGCTGACACGGCGAGATAGAGAACCATGGAGGACACGTATACGCACCTCCCGGTGCAAATCGACCCAGCCTCCAAAGCGATATCGATCCCAGCCTCGGCCTCCTCCTCCAGCACCACTGCGCTAACCACCGAACTCACGTCCCTCAACACACTGCACCGGACGCTCCTCAACCTCGACACACCCACGCCGCCACCACCACTCCCGGTAAACCCCAAACGGTCAGCGCAGATCCAAAAGCTGCGCGAAAGCGGCAACGCGTCGTTCCGCAAGGGCCAGTACGCCGACGCGGTGCGAATGTACACGTTTGGCATCGAGATGGCGGTGGGGCGGCCCGGGTGGGAGCCGTCCGGCCTGGTGCGCGACGAGGTCGCCGCCCTGTATGCGAATCGCGCCCAGGCCCACATGGCTATGCAGAATTGGCCCCTGGGTATGCTGGATGCTGAGGCTAGTGTCGAGATGAAGAAGCTTGCGAATGCGAAGGCTTGGTGGCGTCGTGGGAAATGTGCCGTGGAGATGGGCCGCTTGGAGGAGGCCGCCGAGTGGGTGGCCAAGGGGTTGAATGTCGAGGAGGATGCGGATTTGAAGGCTTTGGCTAAGGAGATTGAAAAGGCGATTAAGAGGAAGGGGTAGGAGGAGTAAAAGAGCTAGTAAGAGGGGGGGAGGGAGGTAGACTACTTTTCCTCTTCTTCATCCGGAGTTTCTCTTTTCTTTTTTTTTCTTTTTCCCTTCTCCCCCACCCCCCTCCACACATGCCCACAAGCCACATTTATCAACCAAGACCGTCTGTTTTACCCTACCCTAGAACAAAGAACAAACAGCATAAAATGTAACAATCCTGCGTTCAAGCTACCCCAGGTTTCCCCGAAATTACAAAGAGAGAGAATGTGAGATATGGATTATGTACTGTGCCACCGTATCACCAATTGCCCTTATCCATAAACCGTATGTAGTTTGTACGTATGTACATACAGTACATACATACAAGACTTGCCTTCGCATCTCTCTACGCTAACAAAGTATTCCAAACAACCCATTGCCAGACCCGATATCAGGTTCAGGTCCAGTGCAAAAAGCCTTCAAGCTCCATCCCCTCACTTGGCACAGCACTCTGCATCTCCACTGGCAAAAGCAAGCCGACTCATTTTATCCGCTACGTTTGTCATCTGCGCGCTCGTGCCCTTTGTCGCTGCAGCAACCTGGCTTGGCGTTGAGCAATAACTCGGGGGAACGTCCAGGGCAGGATTCCGGAGGAAGAAATTCCGCGGCCGCAGCAGCAGAGTCATGGGCTCTGCCGGCATGACGGGATAATCCTCAGGAGACGGGAAGTGGATGATGCCAAAGGTGTGCCATAGCACGATGTCCGTATTTTCAATACTAGCATCTCCATCTGCGATCCACTCTGGCAAACCCCTTGATGGATCGCCGGAGGTTTGCGGAACATGTCTGCCAGCAGGGTGGATTTCGTCGTCGTTATCTAGGAAAAGTTATTGTATTAGCTATACCAACCCCATACCGGAATATAAGGGAGGGATCGTCTTGCATCTTGTGACATGTACAGCATGTCTTGCAAACCCAGCTCTCTTCCATACAAGACCACCGGGCTTCGGCAGTAAGGTAGGCACTTCTCGGCTCACGAGCCTGTAGCTAACGGGCTGTTTGCTATAAGGATTTGTTTTATTTGTATTAGCCATTTCCCATGTCCTACTAACGCTTCCATCGTAGTCAGAGACCGCTTCTTTCACCGTTGAATACTTGGTCTTCCTCGCATAAAATGCATTACCATAAAAGTTCTCTGCGCTACCTATTTCTCCGGGGCCTCTGGCGGCGTCAACTTGAAATATTGTATTTTGCGGCCCATCGATATTGGGATCCACCCGCAGGCAGAATAAATGTTGGTGATTATGTGCGTTGACGCCGGGGTAGACTTCAGTGCCCCAGCCATGAGTATCCTCGCCGGGATGCATCGCATACGTGTTTAAGATGCCAGTTAGTTTAACCTCCAATTGGATTGTACCGTCTTGGTGGAACATCCAGTAGACACAGTATTCGTAGTTCGCAGCCGTAAAAACATGAGAGATTACGAGCTTCTGGCCACGGGTCACGATCGTGGAGCCGTCCCGGAAGTCCATCTGGTGAGTAATGCCAGTTAAGACCACCAGAAATATCGAATTCCTGTAGGAAAGGAGCCTTACGTGCTTAAACAGGATCCCCGCATCTTCCTCATGAACACAGATTGCATTCTTGATTACTGTGCTAGCTCCTGCCTTATTCACAAACGCCGCATCGAGGTAATGGACCGCCCCTTTACAATCGCAACCCAAGGTCAAGCTATTGGTCATATATCCACCTCCATATTCTCCAAGATCAAATGCGTGCTTCCTCTGGTGGGGGTGCTCTGGGTTCCCATATGGCACGACCATCTCGGCGAGCGATAACCTATAAAATAGAGGTCTCTCGGTCCCTCGATCGTTGTACGTAATATTGTTAAGCACTATCCCCTCTCGATAATTGAACCCAACATGGACTTTCCAATTCTGCCATTCCAGAATCCGCCCGTCCACCTTAAATGAGACCCCTTCAGGTTGAGTGATGCAGATAGGTTTGACGTCCGTCCGGTACCCCACTCCTTCTTCAATGGAGGCCGTGTGATAGTTATTTGGTGCAGCTACATTCAATGGACGGCGAATGGGGGGTATATCGATATGAATGATCTCCTGAGTGTCCGTATTGAAAATGGGGCAAAAGTCGAGTGGATAAGTATACTGGCTATCATCAATATTTGGGCGGTAGTACATCAGAGCTTGCTGTAGCCGTATTTTGTTGCCAAATCGTTCATCATACCCGATTGTCCAGGCTGTGCAGAGATTAGCGGCAGTTTTTACATGCGCATTGCCCAAGCATTAGCGGCTTACGATCGCAGTACACCTTATACATGTCCTCTCTAGGGATCCCAAGTATTCCGCATTGCTCAATAACCTTTGGATCTATTCGGCAAATATGCTCCACGAGCTGAAGATCCTCCATAGTGATCTATCGGGTGTTAGCATATTCTGGAATATTGCCTAAATCCCGATGGCGGGATTTACTACAAGGCGTACAAAATATAGTTCAACCTACCAATGGTTGCACTCCCTCGAGTTGCACCCATTTTATTATCCTTCTTTCCTTGAGATCTACTAGTCCATCATAGACCTTGCTACCCCTCCCGATTGCAACCACATCCGCAACACGACTAGGCCGACTTGCGTGCTGTGGGTCCGCAAGCCACAGAAGCATTTCTGCCTTCCTGGGCTCCGAGAGTGTCACAGCATTGTAGGAAAGTTGGCCGTGTTCCTTTCGAACGATGCCCACAGCAGTGCCGATCTCAGCCTCAGAGAGGGGGTCAAACGGATGTGGCATGGCAGCAACACCAGTGACATGTTGAGCAACTTGGTTCAAGCGGTCGAGGACCATTGCAGATATGAATCCCGCTGGAGGAAACACTGCCGCACCTAGCGAGAGTCCGAAGAGGTCAATTGGAACGTCCCGAGATCTATCGAGAATACTACTTCAAGTCCTGATCCACCAGTCGATCTAGGCCGGACCCTTTCATCGATCTGCGATAAGGAAAACGATTATGTGGTGTCGGTGTAATCCGTACCCTCTAGTCACCCAAACCGAAAGCGGGGGACCTAACCCTTTTTTGGGAAAACGATCCTAGAACGCAGAGCCGCAACACGATAAGAAAATACCGGAGCACCAATCACCGAAAGTCATAATGATTAGCTCTAGGGCCACAATTACTATAGCACATTTATCTTAGACTATAAAGAAGCCTGCGATACCGAACCATTCTCTTGCATCAGATTGAAGGAAGCCGCTGAGCTCCTCCGGAGCAAGTATCTGTTGCCAGGCAATTGGTACTACCGCCGGGTCCGAACCCGCCTCGGCTTAGGGAATTCTAGGGGCACTCTCAACTTCGCCATCTTATGTGACGATGCCTCTGTCTTAGTTAATTTGCCCATCCTATCTCTCTCTCTGTCCGTCAAAGGCAGGACTCTACAGCCAACCTCCTGGAAATATTGTGCGGCCCTGAATTAACAATTGTCAGAGTCCGGGATTATCCCATGCAATTTGAGCCATCGCTGTGAGGCTCAGTTTGGGAGATCAAGGATATACGCACTCCTTTGTTTCAAGCCTCAAATCCTCTTTCAAATCGTAGATATCGACCTCGAAGCCGTCGACAACGAGAGCCAAGGCAGCAATATGTGTAATAAGGTTGTCTACCCGCCATTTTGTCATGGGCTGCCTACATCGCTCCCAGAGGAACATCAGTCCCAATCTCTACACGCACCGCCATTGATGAAGTAGCTCACCCGCCGTCCGCGAACCTCTTTCTCACCCGTTCAACAAGGAAGTCTGGCACCCCGAGGACTTTCCTTAACTCCTCTCTCTGGGGCAGCTTTCTCCCATCTTTTGATACCTTACCAAGACAGAAATAGAAGTCAAGTAAGAGCTGCAGATAGCGTAGCACTTTCAACTTCCGGACATCGCGTGCTTCACCGATTTTCTGAACCCTCCTGCAAACGTAGCGCGATTTAGAGGTGATTTCTTTCCCCTCGGTTATCGCATCTTCCCACGCCCTAACTGACAAAGCTTTCATCTCTTCTTGGCCCACAAGATAATCGATGGGATAAACTCCCTCCGGACTCGTAGCACTAAGGTTAGCCTTAGGTCTTGGCTTGTTCGCGTCAACGTCTTTCTGGAGATCTTCACGTGAGGCCATAGTGATTGCCGATGGGGCCATTGATTCCAGGACAGCCGTAGCCACCGAGTCAATTACCGGTGGCATATTCGCGTCACCAGAGGAAGGTCCCGTGGGTTTGCTGGAACTTATTGCGTTTTCCGTGAGAGAGGCAATGACTTTGCGAGCTTTCTTAGTTCCAAAAGCAAGACCAAGTTCGTTACGAAGAGATCGACTCTAGAGATTCGATTAGCCTAGCATTGTAGAGATAAGTGAACAAAACAGCGAACCGTCTGCTTCCCTTCCTCATCTAGTTCAGTCTCTAATGTTACTTCATCCCTCAGGGTACCCCGAATTACCAGCTTACGTGCCTCCATCACCTGGAGTTCTCCGACAGCGGGGTCGTAAACCCCCACATAGTGCTTTAGCAGACTATCATCCGCGATTTCCTCGCGGCCTGTATAATCCACCTTTGGGTGTACGGATGAATTCAATAGCAGCTCACTGCTAGCAAGACCGGACGATGGACGATGGCGATTACCCGTACGCGGTCGCTGGAAAGGCGTGAAGGAGGTGGCTCTCGGAAGTTCGAGACCCGGCATCGAAGCTGGTTACCGTCAGAATATTCTACAACTTTCGATGCAGCAGTACTCCGCAACAATATTCAAGCGTGGGAGTTACAAACTCACCAATGACTGGACACCATTCACCAATATCGGGCATCATCGAGATTCGAACCATTGGTGCAATCTCAGGTACACCAGTAGCAGTTTTCTTGCTCGACCTTTCATGCTTCCCAGATTCTCTTTTCCTCTTTCGTTCTGTCATTTGCGTGTGGACTAGTGTATGCACAAAGTGTTGTCGATGTTCAGGCTTTATTGTAGCTAGACACGCCAGGCCGACCGAAATTCATCAATTCCTTGCTAGAACAAGTACGGAGTAGAGTAGAGCAGTCAACGACGTTAGCTGTCAAGCCTACAAATGTAAACTAAGTTTAAGCCGCTAGCCTTGGCATTCGCTAGTACAAAATTACCCATGCTGGAACGAAAGCGAATTCGGATCATTCATCAATTCTTAGAAACCGAAGATACATAGCGAGATACGGCGCTACGAGTGTCTACGACTTTGTAAGGAAACGCCTTCACAGCCCGATGAATGTTGACAACCTCCTTTCAGTCCCCTGAAGCGTCCAATTCCCATTTGCTTGTGAATGCAACAATCACACCAGCACGAAGATAGCCAGGTAACCCAACCTTAGAGCGCAATGTCGATGCAGAGATAGACTGTCAAATTGACGAACGCATTTTCGGAGATGGCGAGTAAAGGAATCGTAACTCAAAGCGATGTGTTTACTCGAGGAACAAGGAGGTTTTTGGTCGAGCCTTGGAGCGTTTACTTGCTACAAATACAGCCACATATTAGCCAACCAGATATCAAATGAATAGAAGCATATTTACCTGCGCGCTCTCGTTTTTCTCCTCTTACGCTTGAGACGTCGAACTCGCTTCTTCCTCCATTTTGCTCTCATCGTCGATAACTAGCAGATCTTGACAAGTCGTTAGCGATTATGCGTGCATCATAGATCAGAACGCAAATATTGCTGAGCCCTCGCGCGATACATGAGGAAATCGGTTTAGAAGAATAGCAGAACTGGAGCTACATACTTGTTGTCGAGGATGAGTGTCTCGGTGTTGTGTTGAGGTTGTTTGTGAAGAAGCGAGCGGGGAAGTCTTTCGTTCTAACGCGCCGCTTTTAGAGTGCAGTCACGTTAGGGCCAAACTTTTTGCCCTATCAGGTGATCATGAACCAAGCTCGGGTTCACGAACGCGTTTCCATCTAGTGATAATTGAAGGGGTTTGTTCTTTCCTAGCATTTTGAGCCAATTCTCCCGAAATTATGATGCACCCTCTGATAAGCAATGCAAGGATGAGCCACTCAACCTTCCGTAAAGATAACTACACTACTGTTGCGTGTCTCACAGGCAAGACGGACACAGGACAACCAGGTATACCCACTACTTATTCCCAATTCCAAAAGCTTAAGCGAAGCAGTCTACATCGCAATCGGTTTAAATGGTGAGACTTTAGTAGGCAGAGATCCGAAGCGCTGGTATGACCGACTAAGAATTATCGGCGTTGCGTCCGCTCACGAACAAAGCAATTACGTCTTATCGCATGCCGCAGTCTCAAATATACACCTTCGCATCTACTGCATCGAATATCAATTCGACGAGGACCCGCCATTCGTATATTGTGAGGACCTATCAAGCAATGGCACTTTCTGGAACTCGACCGCAATTGGGAAAGGGAAAGGAGCTGTCCTACTTAGCCAAGGAGACCATATTTCGGTCTGTGGTGTAGTCAATTTAATCTTTAACCAGAATTACGAGTCGGCCGACGAACAGCTAGATGAGATCCAGGAGGCAGAAAAAAAGGTATTCATTGCACGTCCAATGTCCAAGGGTATTGGCTCATCGAGGCTCAGCTATTTGCGGACCGTTACCTCATAACAAACCGCAAGCTTGGCATGGGTGGCTATGGGTCAGTGTATATGGCTATTAATCAGCGGACGAAGCGCCAGTTAGCATGCAAAATTGTGAATCTTCATGCCATGTCACCAGAAGAGCATGTCGGAGACATTAAAGAGAATAAAAGGGATATAGAAGCATCCCAAAAATGGCGCAATAGATGGGCACGCGAGGTGGAGATACTACAGTCACTAACTCACGTAAGTTGCTTAAATATACCAAAAGCCCACCGCTAACAGTTTGGAAGCCACATATTATAGATCTCGAAATGGTATTTATGAGTGAAAGGACAGTGTAATAAAACTCACCCCCGATAGCCAACGTCAGCCATACTAACATCTCTAGTTATATTTTCGAGGAGCTCGTCACCGGGGGTGACTTGTTTTCCTATGCCACTGCCAAAGGTCCTCTCAAGGACACCGAGGTGGCCCTGATAGTCAGACAAATACTCAAAGGTCTCGAATACTTACACTCCAAGGGCATTGCTCATCGGGACCTGAAACCTGACAACATCCTAATCGCCTCTCCAAGAGTCGGCTCAAGGGTACTTTTGACGGATTTCGATTCCGCTAGGGCCGTAAAGGACATCTGGTCGAAGCGAATGAAGACTCTGATAGGCACTCCAGCTTACGTTGCGCCGTACGTTTTTACCCTTGTTAACCCATTCCGCTACTAACGGTTGTCGAAACGAAGCGAAGTCTATTCAGAGGGAAGGAGAGGTAAAGGGAAGGGCTACACGGAGTCGATCGACATGCACTCGCTCGGTGTGATGACTGCGGTGCTTCTTACGGGCGTTAGCTACTGGCCCGAGTCTGATTCCCCAGACGAATCAAAGGCCGCCTCGTCATGTGAATCCATTCTTCGGCGTCTTGGGAATAATGAAGAGGAGTGGAGAGATGTTGGGTACCGCGCAAAAGACTTCGTAAAGAGGCTAATAGTTGAAGATGCAAAGAAGAGGATGACGGCTCGACAGGCACTCAAGCACCACTGGTTCACAAACGAGGCCCATAGGGGTTCGTTTGAAAGGCTTTACGAGCGGGCCATCAAAAACTGGCAACCGAGAGCACGATGTTCTACCATCATCGAAGACATCGACCTTCCAACCGAGAGACAGGACGCGGTTGTGTCGTCAAAGGAGGACACGGCACCAAGCCACTTCAAGGTTCCCCGCAAACTTTTCCTAGGCGCAACTCGAGCAACACACGGGACACTACTGTCCCCGGTATCAGAAGAGAACGAACCACCTAGCAACTCGCCCAGGCCTGAGTCTCATACGGCACCTACAGCAGTCATGTACGTCACCAGACTGGGTAAGAAATTAACTCGCGGATCTATCTCAACCCCTCATCAACCCAATATCGATCACAGTGCCACTAGAAGGCGCGAAGCACGCCCAAACACCACTAAGCAGACTTACCAAAAACCCGAAAAACGCTCCCATCCCAGCCAAGACCGCCAAATTGGGACTTATAAGCGTGCCAAAAAATCAAGCCATTACGCGTAGCAGTCAAGGCATCGTTAGATTATGGGCTCCCGCCACCAGGAACTAAAATCCGTGACGATCTTCGCAATCCTGGAGAGCCCTCAGGAAGGAGGGGGGATACGACCACAAACGGCTAGCACTGATGTCTCCAGCCCCACATATAGCTCCCCATATCGCGTCTACGTGTCATTCGCCCCAATATCCTTACTTCCCTTCATAGTGCAATCAAGTCCCACAGCGGAGGACGGCTATTCTTAAAGTAGTTAGCTGAATTCCAACAACTCCAACTACACACCCCCACAAGCTCTCAGCTAAGGAGCCCTCCTCCTCAAAGTGCACCCCCCCGCGTAACCCTAGGCAGAACCCTCAACAAAGATCCAAATCCAATCCAGGAAAATACCAACACCAACTCCATCCATTACCATTCAAAAAAAAAACCCTTTTATCCCTCCAGTCTTTCCCCGCACTATATACTAGACATTCCACTTGCCCACTATTCTAGCTTCTATATGACATATTAGAATAATACTTCTCTCTCTCCTTCACGTTTACTAGGGGCAGCTTACACAAAACTAGCACCAGGGAATTTCTCTCTTTCGAAAAAATTTTTCATTTACCTCCCGAATCAAAATTTTTTTGATGGATGGGAATTATACCAATGAGCAGGGGGGAAATTTTTTTATTTCCCAAAGGGAAACGAAATTAAAAAATTGCCCAGAGGTAAAAAGGTGTAGCTGTTAAAATGTATAAATCCTAGGCTAGCTTTTGATTGGAGTAAATATTAATGTCTAGCAATTATTCTGATGTACTTTGTTACTACGCAGTAGTGTTTCCCAGTCTCTCCCTTTATCCCGTCTAGTCGTCCTCTCCCCCACGCCAAAGAAAAAGAAAAGGTTCTTCAAAAACGCCGAACCCTTCAACCCATCCATGGTATGCATATATACGTAGACTGAACAGGTCAGTCAGCTAGCTCGTGCCAGGTAGCCCCCGAGATTTAAAATTAAAAAAGAAAATAACACGGAAAAAAGAGTAGTATAATTTGTTTTCACATGGAGCAAATCCCCGTAGTCCGGGAGCAAGTACCGAAAGCTCATAGCGAAATCACGTTCAACACGAGAAATTCCAGACCCCACGGAACGCCCACTCAGACGATTCAAACCAGAGTGCATTAATCAAGAAAGCTCAGACGTGCTTGTTAGCATTTGCCTGCATCTTCCGTAGGACCTCTTTATGCAGATCCAGCATGTCCGCCCTTCTCATTCGCTCATCAAGCATGCTGTCACGGTAGGTCATTGCCATTGCTTGCTGCCGCTGGTTGAGTAGGCTCTGCTGTCGGTCACTGAGCATGTCTGCGCGGCGAGACTCAACTGCGAACTTGGGCTGCTGCGTCTGTGCGAGGTCATGTCGTACCGATTCGCGCCACGAAGCCAACATGGCCTCACGCTTTTCGGTTGGCTGGATTCGTGATTCTGGGCGGAGGGGCTGGTGTGAGTCAAAGGCCATGGCAGGCCTTGGTTGCTGCCCTTGCACTGTGGCTTGTTGTTGAATGAGTTCCCGGCGATCTTTAAGAGGCATGTCATCGTCGAGCATGCTGATGCGGTAATTGTAGGTAGAGGCGGAATCGCTAGCTGGTAGCACCGCAGTTGGTTCGGGAGGAATTGGGAGGTTGGTTGAAGAAGCGAACGAGAGCTTGTTGCGAACCATGCTCTCCCTCTGATCGAGGAGGTTGCCAGAATCCGTGCGTTCCAACCCAGCATGTGGCTGGCTGAGTAAAGGTGTAGAAGCGCTGCGGAAACCGCGGTGAGCCAACATTGGTGACTGGGGGGTTTTCGTCGATTGGTGTAAGTTACCGGTCGAGGTGTTAGGGGTGAGAGCTCGGTGAAGGGAATGGTTTGAGGTAGTTCTTGAGGCGAGGCCTTGCTGGTAAAATGAGTTGGATGGCGAATGCCCTGGCTGCCATTCGGTAAATGAGACTCTGGAGTTGTGTTTCGAGCGCGACTGGCCTATCGCTGATTGCTGTAACGACGTCTGGGACGTCCTCCTCAATGGAGCTGGTGGCGGTGCCGCGTTTTCAGCAGTCTGCTGAAGTTCATCGAGATTCACCGGTTTCGGAGATTCTTCCGGCCCCTCCTCTTGTATTTCCTCTGGATAATCGGAAAGTTTGAGCTCCTCGAGATCAGGCCTTTCTGCGATGCTAAGGTGTTTTGCCCATTCGTTGGTACGGTAGGACATAACCACCTTTGATACTCGTCGCGGGAGTTGGCTGCTCAAGCTTGCCGCAAGCGACACCTGCCCCGAAGTAACTGAAGGTGAGACTGACTTCGCGGATTTGGAAGCCCTTAAGCCTGGAGATAAACTATCCTTGTTGGTTTTGAATGAGCTCATGGACACTTGATGCTTAACAACCGTGTCGTTGCTTGTTGTTGATCTCGGTTTAGTCTTAAGTTCTAAAGAAGTTCGAGCAAACCAATAGGAGCTAATTCCCTTAGCAGGCAACTTAGCCTCCGAGTCGCTGAGGGATCCGCGTATGTCGATCATGGAACTTGGTCTCTGAGCCACGATGCCTACAAAGTTCCCCCCCGTGGTGGGAATCACAGCGATAGAATTTGGCCGAGTCGGCAAAGCCGATAGTCCAGACGACGACTTTGAAAGAAATCCATCCAATTTCAGGCCAAAGTCACGAAGCTCGTCACCCCCATTCCCATCGTTCGATACAACAATCTGCGGGCCATCTGTCTGCGAGCGGCCGTCCCCAGTTAAGTCATCAATAGTCGCAGCGATCGAGGAAGCTCGGTCATCCTCATGTGGAACAACTAGACTTTCCTCATCGCACGATATGGCCTTCGAGTTTCTGGCAGATAGCCTTCTAAGTAGTGATATGCCAGACGACCTCACATTCTGCATTGTCTCACGGTGAGAGTCTGCAAAAGTTGCGACTGACGAGCCATCATCGTCTTCATTATCAGAGTCTGTAGCCGCTGGAATAGTAAATGGAAGCGGCACAACGGGGGGTGGAGGAGCGATTGATGGTTGTAGAGTGTCCTGCCTAATGACTGGTGAAACAGGTTTAGAGGTACCGGCAGAATACCTAGAAATTACCGAATTTCGTGCAGCAAGCTGGTCAGCATTCGGTGAGATGGGTTCCCAATCACCTTCATTTTGGCGTCCGCTCTGACCATAATCAGAACCGATTCGGGCTGTAACGAGGGCACTTTTGCTTCGGGTTTTGGAGGAAACCTGGGAAGAATTTCGCAGCCCGAATGTCTCCATTTCGACCACCTCAACTTGTTCCTCCCCTGGTCCTCGATTCTCGGCTGTTTCGGTGCAGCTGATAGATACCCTCCCCGAGTTGACTTCCAGGCCGGATATCGCTGAATCTGTCTTCTTCCCATTAAAAGGAGGTTCTTTATCGCCATACAATGCCTCCCATTGCACCCGCTCTCGATTGTTGTCCTTTTCGACCCTTCTACCGACCTCTTCGTCCAGGACTTCCAGGTCATGCCTACCCCGTCTGCGCTCCTGTTCCTTCTGTTCCCGTCTTTCCTTGATTATCCTCCAAAGCTTTAACTGAGATATTATGCCAATGAAGAAAACGAGAATAATTGCGGCAATCTCCACTCTAATCCCGCGCGAATGTGGGTACGTTTTAGTATTGAGGGGAAATATATTGTCGTTCAAGCCTATCATCAATTTCCGTTAGTTGATGTATCCTTGGGTGGATCGGCCTCTCTTCATCCCGAAAGTAGCTCCTCCAGGTGTATATCTGAGGTTGGGGAGGACATACCCCAGATGTAAAGCCAAAACTCCTTCAATCCCGCTTTACTGAAGCAATCGATTCCCAGAATTACTATTGTTGCACCCGCAAAAGAAATAGAACCTATGAGGCTGTACGGCCTGGTGTAGTGACTGAATGATAGTGCGAAAATAGACAAACTGAAGGCCGAGATGAGGATAGCCTTCCCCACAGTGGAAGTTACAAGACCGCCGGGTTTCAAGACGAGGAACCACATGCTTAAACAGAATCCACCAAGCAAACAGCCAAGGCCTTCCGTCACTTCTGTGAATACGGTTGACAAGGCTCCAAAAATGAGGCCTGTAATAACGGCCGCAACAACGTAAGCTCCTTGGACACCTTTCGTAACCGGGGGATTCATCACATAAACCATAAGAACCTTCTTAATGTTAAACCGGCACACAAGCATTTGGTTTGAATATTATCCTGTGACTTACAGTGACGGCAAGACTTGTTAAGAATGCCGTTGAGAGAAAAATGTGAAGCCTACAGCAAGGTCAGGATAAATCCCAAGTATTGATACATGGGAGCCTACCGTTTATTCTTTATGCCAATCAGTGCGTACACCCCGCCTAATATTAGCAGTATAACCCCCGCTACCGAGAGGCCGGGCGTGATAGATGGATGAATAGGAAGGGCGTTGTGATCGATGGGCAGCGTCGCTAAGATCATGTCAGCTTAAGTAGGATTGAATATAGTCGCGGAGTGTTCAAACCATTCGTCGCCGACGGTGTTGGGCCACCAAGACTTGTTGACGTTGATATTAGAGAGCTAGTTGATTGGACCTGGGATGAGGCAGTAGTTGGCGAATCCGTCTGTGAGGACATCGAGGAGGATGCCAGTTCAGTGGTGGAAGTGTCTTTTATGGTCTGACCAGACTGTGAAGTTGTCTTTGCTTCCTGTGACTCTGAACCTGGTGGTGTCGAAATAGTCTGGTCCTGGCGACGCTGACCCGCATATCTCTCTGACGCAACCACCAGGTCGACCGCTAGGCACGCGGCAAGAAATGCGCAAAACAAAAACCGGATTGTACGCATATTGGAATTGGTATGGTCTCCGGTTTGGTCCAGGGAGGGAACTGCGTTGAAAGAGAGAGTGCACAAAGAGCGGAGGTTGAAGCTTCAACGTCCCAGGGCCGTAGATGGGAGAAAGAGTATTTAGACCACCATCACAAGGCAGCGGGACCCACGACAATGAGAGACTGTCAAATAGGCGGAAAGAATTAAAAGAGTATTTCTAAGAGAATATCCCCTTGCTGTCCCATTACCATCTTGTATGTTGTATGCGCAAAAGGGAAGAAGACGAATCTGCAAGACCACTCGTTCTTCCTGCAAGGGTAGGTTTCCTAACACCCCGCACGCAAGATGGGAGAAGGATACTGAAATATGCCGTGAAACCATGGGGACTAGCAATTACATCTCACTCACTATTGCTCCGCAGTTAAGATTGCACCAATCCACCCGAACCGGTTTACTGGGGAGCCACCGTTGGACAAAATTTTAGGGGATCAGTGGGCGATATCCGACGCCGCAGTCTTAGATCTACCCATCGAAAGCGTGAATTGGTTTCTGGGTACTGGGTTCAAGCCCAGCGACTGGCCGCGAGGGCCCTGTTTTACCATCACTCTCGAAAGCTCCGTGGGCATGACAGGCTACGAGCTCGAGCAGGCAGGATATCCTGAGGCAAGCAACTCCACCAGCCAGCCCAGCCGTATCCGGCAACGCGACGGGAGTCCTTGACAGCGCGCTCTTGCATTGGGCCTGAAGAGAACCCGCCGTCGCACATGCCATCGACTGTCCGCGCCACAAGAGGACGAAGAGCATGCACCAACGCGAGCTGCCCCATGCAAGGTTCAAGTTTGGGGAGAGCCAAATCATTTCCACATGGGCCTCTCGATTGGACACCGCATGATGAACGGGAATTGGTGATGCCGTGGTGGCGTCTATCATTTGCTCCGAGGTCACGGTCCGATGAAGGTGCCAAGCTCTGGCGACTGCGCTAATGTCCGCCCCTGGACGAACCGTGACATGACATCCAGTGATGGCCACCACCGACCTTTCACTGCGGAGCACGTACTCCGTATAGCATCTTACTATGGTACTGTACTTTCAAGGGAGCCAGGCCTCTCCCTATACATAGTACGCGCCCCCGATCCTACGGAGTAGAACGCTGGACCGCAACACTGGTGTCCTGGGGACTCTCCCTTTCCCGGGCGTTCCTTCAGGTCGCATGGGCGCGCGTGCAACTTTTGGCAGCTCTCCTCAAACGGTATCTGGCCCTGGCTGTGCGTAGTCTCCGTGTTCTCAGCGTATATCTGATCTGATCTGTCCCGTCGCCATCGCCGTTCCTATCACAGGCTTCCTGGTTGTACAGGACAAGGTGGGGAGACCATCGCCATGTGACATGATAGAAACGCTAGCTGTCCTCTACATAACAGTTCAAACTGTGATTGGGATATGCTTCCTTCGCCGCCTTGCCTGTGCTCAATTGCATGGAACTTAGTACACCCTTCTCGGGGGCTCGCTACCAGCTCCGGGAGTTTAATTGTGGGAGAACAGGGCTATCCCGTCATGACTTGCTAATTGCATGGGAAAGACGTGTGGCTACATGGGCAAATCACATTTACTCTTCAGCCCAATCGGGGTTCCACATGTGCTGATGATGCCGCAAACTCTCATCGTCCCGCAAAAGTCAGCATCTCAGCCCCCAATGCCGAAAACTCTGATGTCACAAAAGCTGTGTTTAGGCTTTCCAGAGGCATGATGCGTAACCACATTCGCTCGCGATTCCCCCTTCACAAGACGGGAAGATTGTCAGTGGTGCAACCGCACAGGGGCACACAATGTGCTCTGTAATTGTGCGAGGATACGCCGGCTTCATCACAGGGCCAATCGAGGGGTTTTCAGAGATCAACCAGCCTGCTTCCATATCCCACAGGCAATGCTGCTGCCTAGGCTGGATATCAGGATACAGTCGACAGTCGAGTCGCGCTACAAGAATATGGTCGGGCGAATACAACTCTATTCTCACGGCGCGACTAGGGGCTGAGCCGTGTATTCGTATTCTTGCAACGCGACCATCCCTAGAGTGTGAGATTCCTGCAGCGCGACTTGACCGTATTTTTCACGCGAGATTTCCTGGATCTGGGTGGAGATGGGGTCGGGAAATTAACACGACGCCGTTTAGGGGTCAAACAATGCTCCCCCCTAGCTTGATGAGGCCCTGCTTTTTCCCCGGTCTCGTGACGCAAACTGAGCCTCACCTCCAAGAAATCTCCCTGCGCGTGCAACAGACTCCCAATCATCATTCCACCAGCCCCTTACAGCGACACCATGCTGCCATCCCTCTACAGGTTCCCCGCTTCCTCGCACCTCCTCCGCCGCGCCTTCTCCACCACCCCCCGCACCAGCCTCGCACGAATGACCGTCGTAGGCCGCCTCGCAGCAGACCCCGAAGCCACCATCACGAGTACGGGCCGCGAACTGGTCAAATACGCAGTCGGGACATCCGACGGGACAGGAGAGAACCAGAAGACGAGTTGGTATCGATTTACTGCTTTCGCTGAGGGGCCGAGGAAGGAATATCTACTCGGGTTGAAGAAGGGGTGAGTTTGTGTTTTGTTATTCGGGCCACATGAGATGGCGTGTTTGCGGGACCACACGGGTTCTTTTTGGGGAAGTGGCGCCGACGAATTGGTATTGACGGTCAATAGGACGTTAGTTTACGTGGAAGGCGACGCGAAACTCGATAACTACCAGGCAGAGGACGGCAAGACCCATCAGGCATTGAGACTCGTTCAACGTAAGAACGTCCCCCCGCATGTTACCTTCAAAGGCTAATACCCACCCCCACAAAAAGGCGCCATCACAGCCCTCAGTCGCCCACAGCATCAACAGCCGGAAACCACCGAAGAGTCTTCATAGACTAGAACCTGTTGCGTGGCCTTACATCCCATCCCCTCTCTAGTCCCAGACAGATGTGTTAATACAAATCCCCGGCGTATATGGGATACTTTTGTTTGTTTTATATGTACAATATCAAATTAAGGATAAAGACCGCATAGTCCCTATCCCTCTCCAAAAAAAAAAATTCCTTCCGCCATAACGCGCCCCTTTTCCACAAAACCCTCTTACTAAAAATTAAAAAAATTTTCATCCAAACCAACCCAACATAAAAAAAAAAAGGACAAGTTTCTTCCACATTCCATCAGCGCATACCAAGAAAAAAAAATAGAAAATAATAAACCCAACGTAAGCAAAAACAACACAGTCCGGGGAATTAATATGCAAGAAAAAAAATAAATAAATTAATAATCTCAGACAAATCCCCCGCCTTTTTTTTTTCCAGCCCCGGGAGAAAATAAGGATAAAAAATTTCACGAGACAATAATTGGTGTTCGGGTGGGAAGGGAAAAGAGAAAAAAAGAAAAGAAGGCAGTTAATAGATTTAGCGTTTTTGTAGGTAAATAGAGGCATGTTTTAGCTCTAGAGAGGGGGAGAGGTTGGAGTTTGATGGGATTTGGCTACGGGGTGATCAGATGGTGTTTTTTTTAAATTTTTTTATTGTATGTGTAAAACGTGTAAATATGTTTATTTAAAAAAGCTCCTCAAGGAGTCCGTTACGTATCTGCGGGGTGAGTGAATGAATGAACAAATGCAGTGAATGTAGACCCATGCTGCAAACCAGTGCTGGGTCGTCTCGAACGAAAAAAAAAAAAAAAGCGAGTGAATGAATTTAGCTTAAAATTTAGGGGGGATGGGAAATGGATACCATAGAAAAGAAATCTTGGCCTGTGGAGGGCCGGTAGCTAGGTGCTCCATCAAGCTACATCGTGTTTCTCGTCTTCCTCCTGGGTTGTAGACCGATCTTCCCCTAAATCTCACCTTTTCCCTCACTGGTCTGATTAACATCAACACGCACCTTAACAGCCCCACTCGGTGCAATACTATCCCTACCCGAATCCCCACCCCAGACGTTTGTGAGGATGTGTGGATGTTGAGCTTCCTCGTCACCTATGAATAATCTGGAATTTATAGGTTGAGGCTTCGTTGGATAATATGTCGGTAGGGATTGTGGGCGCGTTTTATTACATGCGCATGAGGATGACCGAGTTCTCAGAATTTTAGGCTCTGTTGGTTTGTGTTCCTTGGAGGCAATTGGCAGGAATGTCTTTTCTGGGTCGGACGGAGATGGGGTTGTGGCTTGGGTGAACAGGCTGTCGCGGTAGAGGGTGCTGCTCAAATAGAACGTCAAGTCGGGCTCAAAACTTAATGGAAGGGGTGGTGCTTACTCATTTGTAGAAGAAGTAGTGGTATTTGTTGCAGAAGATGTGAGCTGGTTGCTCTTAAACCACCTCGATCTTGATGGACTACCAAAGGAGCTGTTGCCGCTACTACTCTGAAGTGTCCTAGCCCCGCTGGGACGCTTGAGGTTCGGGAAACATTTGCCAAACCCTATCATTACCAACCAGCAGCGATACATCTCTAAGGCGTCTTTGCCGAGGCCGAAAAATAGAAAAATAACAAACCCTGTGGTAATGCTGAACCAGCGGTCAAACCGGACAACTCCGTCGGTAGGAACCATATAGATTGTCCACCAATCGGGACCGTGTATTGCGGACCAAGAGAACGGTACCATGGGATGGTCCATGTTTTTGTAGAAGACGAATCCATTTACTGGGACGTAGACGACGAGGAGTATGAGCGAGAGGATGAAAAGCCGGAGGAAGCGGGATTTGGTATATTTTGAGGCAGAGGAGTTGAGGATAGTGTTGAACTGACGGCGGTATTTGTAGAGGCGCGCAACGACCAGGACTTTTGAGCAAATTAGTAGGCCTTAGGATGCTAGATATGGTGAGCTTACCGGTATAGTATGAACCAATGAGGCAGAATATGCTGGGCCAGATGTAGATCAGGACAATGGTTGGCCAACTCCAATCCCAGGACGCTGTGCATCCGACAATTTGAAAGATGTAGTACCGATTCGATTGGACAATGTAGTGCGTCGCAATATGGAATATGGGGTAGGCGTAGCAGTATGAAAGTTCGATAATTATTTCTCGCTTTCGCTGAGACTTCGTGGGCAGGAGGGCGCCGCGGTCAACATCCATAACCCGCGCCAGGTTCCTCATGATGGCAGCTACAGCACCAGAATCGCCCGCGTAGCTGGCCCAGAAAAGTTTGGCTTGGATATCACAGAGGATAGCCCCATCCCACCACTGCGAGACGTCGCTTGTAGGCCAGATAAGACTGTTCATGAATATGAAGGAATTGAAGAGGGCGATCCATATAATGAGACTGCAAGCGGGAATGTTACGGTTCTTGACGTGCCAGGCGAGAGGAACGAGACATAAAACGACTGAAAGGAGACTGAGGACAGTGCATAAAATGCCTGTGATCGATCGACCAGAATAAGTTTGTCCGTCCATTGCAAAAGGATATAAAAGGATGAGGGGTGAAGTGTGAAGTGAGGTGAGTTGTGGGTGACCGTGGCGACTGTTGGGGTATGTGGGGTGGTGTGTCAGAACAGAGTGAGGAAGTTCTGAACCGATATATGAGTTTGGCCACTGCAATGATAGCCACAGCCGAGCCTTGATGGGTTCTGAGTGGAACGGAATTGGGGGGGATATTGAGACAAGAGATTTCAAAAGGGAGCGTGCGTGTGCACGATATGAAGCAAAGCTGCAACTGGAAGCCGGGAAGAAACAAAGACTGAGAACGAGAGTATGATTTGAGCAATCACAATCCAAACCTTGGCGGGTAGGTGAGGAAGCTGTAGAAAGGAAAGAGAAAATCTGCGTGTGGAACCTCGATATAGCTGAAGTTATCGAGGCTACACAGGCCCAAAAGATCATGCGCAATGCGAATACCCATTGATCTCCTCCAAGCGGTGCCAATAAGCCTATTTGCCATCTTATCGGGGGGCCAAACAGAAGCCAGAGGAATACCACAAGGGGGTGGTCTGATGGCTATTGACAACTTGTTGCGGCAGACGGGAGTTGCTGTTTGGCGCTGTGCAGAGATGGGGAGGTGCAGAAATACCCTTTCGGGTATCAATAAGAATGGCAACAATAAGATCGGTACAGATTGGGAATCCACCGACAGGGGAAAAAACATCGAAATAGCAGAGCAGTGAGCGGAATACGGTGGGAAAGCAAACATGTTTGGGCGACAGCCTTGATACTGGACCCACTCTTGTCTTGTTCGCTGCGTCTGATGCTGGGAGCAGAGCAATCCGATGATGACACAGCAGCCAATCAGCCGGGGAATTCTCCACGCGATCCACTTATTGCACAGTCCAGAGTGTGTACAGAACATGGACAGTACATGCACAAGTACTTTTCGTATTTATCCACATGGCACAACATTGGTGTTTATTTTTATGTTTTGAATTCCGGGGCGCTAGCTAACTACTCCGTAGCTGGTTAGTGAAATGATGGCGGTTTCTGCTAGTCTAGACCGATACATAATTCATCTCGAGGGCTTAATCTGGAGATGGCTTGGAGTTGATTGTCCTACTAAGCAGCTCCGTGCTTGAGGAATGCCAGTGCTGTGCTCTGCCTGTGGTTCCCCCAGATTTTCCGAGCGCGTGAGGGCTTGCAGGATCGCGTTCTAGCCACGTCCGGCGTTTCAGACATGACGCAGAGAGTTCTGGTGCATACGAAGAATGCGCTATCAGTCTTGGCTGGTCAGTTTCGCTCTCTTCTCGCACTTGTATCGCCAGCACCGTGGCAAATCAGCCGTTACCACCGTTGGGAAGTCCAATGGTCATCACGGCGTCTGCGGCTAGGTGTAACAGCCCTACGCGAGAACAGTATCTCAAGCTCCTTTATCCTTAGATCTGGGGATCGTGGGAGCCGGACAACATGGTCGACGAGATTAAGCCTTCTCCCTCTCGCCCCCTCCCCTCTGTGAATAGTGGCCATGCCCCGAGCTCAACCTCTCCTCTTCGGCATCGTTCCCTTGGCCGAGTCGAAAAGAGTAACGAAGCTCTTAATTTCAAGGATCGTCGGCGCAGCTCCCTCCTCTCCGACTACTCCCTTGACGATGCGCGAGCTTCGTTGCGTTCGTCTACAGATGACCTCCTGTCTCCTAGGCCAAACGTTCCGGGGCGGCTGACAGGCAGCGATGAAATGTCGAATTGGCATTCTGCACCTCTTGCGTTCGCACTGCTTCCGGCACTGGGTGGCTTGCTTTTCCAGAACGGAGGTGCGGTGGTGACGGATATTATGCTTTTGGGGCTAGCCAGTGTATTTCTGAACTGGGCCGTTAGATTGCCGTGGTGAGACGTTGCCCTCGTTATTTGGAATAAAGCAGATTGGTGATTTACATTGGCTGATGAGAAGCGATTCAGGGAATGGTATCATTCCTCTCAGTGTATTCGATTGCAAGATCCTTATGGCTCCGATGCTATCATCGAAGAAAGCAGCGAAGACGAACAGACCTCTCCGCCGCTATCTGATCCTGCAAAGTCTACGGCCATAGCTGAGGGTGTTCCGGCTACCTCGAAACACTCATTCGTGCCCAGTCGTCGCTCGCAAGCTCGCAAGAGAGCCTCATCCGAACTCCACCAGCACGAGCTTCTCGCGCTTCTATCGTGCTTCCTCTTCCCCCTGCTGGGGGCTTACCTCCTTCATGCCATCCGATTTCAGCTCTCGCGGCCTTCGGAGGGCCTAGTGAGCAACTTCAACCTCACAGTCTTTTTGCTGGCCTCAGAAGTTCGCCCCATGGCACATCTGATCAAAATTGTGCGGTTGAGGACTTTGTACCTCCAGCGCATTGTGAACGATAACCCTTATCAAGAAAGTGTTGCTGAAAGCAGGGTCTTGGAACTCAGCAAACGTGTTGAACAACTCGAGTCTCGGCTGATTGCTGATGCAAATGGTGCCGAGGGTAGCCCCGCTGGCAAAAACTCTACGACCGTCTTTGCTGATGTCCGTCGCAGCCTCCAACCGGATCTTGATGCTCTTAATCGAGCCGTCCGTCGCTACGAGAAGAAGGCTACCCTTCAGGCGATGCAAACCGAGGCTAGACTTATGGACCTTGAAGCTAGACTTAGTGATGTGTTAAGTCTAGCTGCTGCGGCACAGAGTGGACAGCGGAGCATGAGTGTGTTTGCTGAAGTCATTTTTGAGTGGATATCTGCGGTGCTGCTCTTACCAATACAGATTCTTTGGGGATTGCTCAGCTTGCCGGCAGCCGCTGCCGGGAGGGTACTGGGATTCGGAAGAGGGAAATTGAAGGGTGCTAGCGGCGGGAGGGGGAAGAAAGATGGGAAATATACTAGCTACGGAAGACCCGCTGGAGAAAGGCTACAAGGACGGGGAACGAAGAAGGTTTGACTGAGCTGGTGCGTACGGCGGAGACTGCCGTTTCCTTTGAACGTGGTATCTTATGGAATGGGGGCGAATCGGATTCTTTGGGGTGGGGTTTTTTTTTCCACTCGTTTCCTATCTAAAAAGGTAGATAGGATCGCATCGCCACCGGAAAGGCCTTGGTGTTTTTTTAAGGGCGCATGTTGGGGATCTATTTCATCGGGAATCGGGTGGAGCTTCTGGCAGATCATGACAAAATCGTTAATGAAATATGGGACGGATGTACGCAATAACTGTTGGCAAAGCATGCTACGAAACGCCACGGGACAGCGACAAAAGTTATGACAGTGAGTGTTGCAAAGTGGGTTTTGTGATGTAAAATGCAGGATGCCCCTACGCGGCAGCAGCATAATTTTTGTTCGTGTAGAATACGGAGCATATGGGGAGGGTGAAATTGGGCTTTCCCACCGCCAAGACTCGTCGCAATATAGTGCAGACAGCATACATCAGTGGCTTGTGTGCGGGACGGGGCATCAGTGCCAGCATCAAATCAGGTCGAACCAGACACTGACAGGACTGCTGCAATTGGAAAGGTTTGACTCTCGGCCCAGCACCGGACCTGCATAATCGAACTGCTTGGGGAAAGTTTCCGGCAATCCAGCAATCTTCTATCTGACTCTTCCATGTCCGAAGCAAAAGACTATGTAGTATGTAGAATAAAGTAGTCCGTCTTCCATCCCCGTCCATGTTCGGTGAATAAGCATTGCTAATGGCCCCATTGTCGGGTTTTCGACCAGAAAGGGAATCCCCTCTCCTGGAGGGCTTCACGCTGAGCGGTGCATACTCCGTACGTACGTAGGCACACGCAGTGTTCTAGGGGCTGGGTGGAGCCCTTTGCGGAGCACACAAGACAGGAGAAAAAGGATAAACGTCGGACAGGACTCACGGCAAATTAATGTTCTTTATGCTCATGGAACACACAAGTCCGGTCCCGCGCCTAGCTACTTATTTTACTTTTCCCAGATTCTCGTGGCAACAGATAGTTTGTTAGTAGCTTGGTGGATTTAATCTGCTGTGATTCCCGTCCTTCTCTGGTCTGGCCGTGTTGGGGTTTGACCAAGCCCGCCGCACTTCCCTTCCCAGATCGAGGCATCGCGCCATCGCGGATTGAGGACGGGGCAGGCTGTGGCTGAGAGCCTCGATGTCTTGCGGAGGCTCTCGACTGGAACCCAGCAGCGGAGGCAGCGAAGGCAGTGGAGCAGACGCCGTGCAAAAAGGAAGCGGAAAAGAGAATTTTGTCGCCAAGCCCGCGTGCCTCGTTACCGTGCTCGTGGAAGACGAACATCGACCGTGTCCCCTTTCGCCGCTGGTTCTGCCCTCTCCGAATACCACACTCACACTACCATCGCCAACACGGCTCCTCTCTCTCCCCGCAATCAAGTCACTGCATCATCGTCCGCGTCTAAAGCAACGTCTGCCAGCATTCTAGCGCACCCCATTGCGCATTCGTCGCCGTTGCACAACCCACAGGTCCCACCAGCATCACAATTCTCCCCTAGGGCCGAGCCTTCCTTTAGCAGGAACCCTACGCTTCCTTGGAGTTCCGCACGACGCCAACAGAGCGCAGCGCGTCTGTGGAACCCGGTAAACTACCTACCGCGAGACTTGAGCCAGCCGCAGCAGCAGCGGCAGCGGGCGAATAGCAAAGGGGACTGGCGAAGTGGGGACATTGCGGGAGGTGCAGGAGTAGCTCATACTTATCCGCAGCGCTCAATAAAAGACGTAAAAGGGAAGCAACCTCTGTGGAAGTTGGAGTCAGGCACTCTCGAAGGGAAGAGAGGTACCTTTGGACTCGTGCCAGCAACAATGGGCGAGAATGCGGATGGGGGCGGTGCGGACGCGGTTGCTCCCCAAGGGAAAGGCGATAACGGCGATGCTGAGGTGAAGGAGCAGGAGAGAAGGAGACAGAGTGCTGATCATGCGCGGAGGGTTCAGCAATCGCTGCGGCAGGGAGATGGGGAAACACAATCGTCAGCTCCTGCACACCTCCGAAATCCCACCTCCACAACCACAAACACCGATCTCGAACGAGGGTATGCCCCTCAAAATACCTTCCCTTCTAGCTCCCGTGTTGGCATACCTCCTCGCGACTCAATCCGCTCGCAGCCCTCCTTCCAACACTTCTACCCCATCCAGCCTGGCGGCCAGTATCCCCAGAGCCCCACCGGATATAATAATAATAATAATAATGGGAATAGCAATGGACCCCAAGATGATGAGGACGACTATGGTTGGGGTCCCTCTCATCCCTGCTTTCCGCACCAAAACACTCACGTTCCCCTCGACTCCCCTGAAGCCACCACTACCCGCATCATCCGCATAAAACGCGACTGGATGCTCGCCGGAGACCTCGCTCCAACATTCTCCAACATCTACCCTGAGATCCTCCATCCATACCTCCCTGAAGAGGAATTCCGGCTCTTGATCCGGCGGCTTAACGATGAGTTAACCCGTGCGTTTGATCCGTGGAGCTTGTGGAACTGGGTGGATGCTGTAATGGGCGTGTTGACGCTTTGGGTGTGGGATGACCTTGGGGCAACAGTTGTGAAGAGGCGGTTAAGGGCGTTAGAGGAGTGGGTAAGGATGTGGAATGAGAAGGAAGGAAAGGTAGAAGGGGTGAGGGTTGTGGAATTGAGGAGGACGGGATATATGAGTGTATGAATTCCCTATCCCTAACCTGGAGTGTGTTACTGACATGTCGGTGCTTTCGAATTGTAGTTGGATATCCAAATCCCAGACCCACAACTTGATATAGATGATTCGGAACTTCAGAGTTCGAGACCTGTGACGGCTGTGCAAACTGGCCCAGCCACAATCATCCCAGCATTGACTGTGAATGGCGAGCAACAGCACCAAAATCGACCCGATGACTACCATCTCTCTTCCGTCCGATAACATCACGTTAACAACTCTCCATCTACCCATCCATTTACCTAGGGATCTTTCTTTGTTGCCAGAGGCTGTATAAAACTACCCATACCTACATCATTTTTCGGGTCCTAGGGGGGGCCGGTGGACATCCCTCTCCTGAAAGGAGATAGCCTCATCCTATTATGTTAACCTATACCCCTGTATCATTTTTATTCAGGAACTCGCCCTCTCAGCTTCGGTAGGACGCCCCTCCCATCTTGAATCAGACTGGAAAAAAACTGAGGAGGGATTGCGATGCTAGAAAGGGAAGAATAAACAGCCCCTCCCGCCAACCGCTCTTTGTACCTTTTCACCTTTTTCCTGGTAACTTATTACTTGCCGATAACCCCTCCCCTGCATAAGGATTCAGAAATATCACATTCTCTTATTAATACCACTAGTCCTTTTGTGGGTTTTCACGGAAGCGTTTCGGCGTGCCTGAATTTCCTTTTAGCACCCACCATTGTTTCTCTTTTTCCAGCATGCGTTTTAGCGGGGCGGACGCGGGCTTCCGATGTATATAAAGTGGGTAAAGATGGGTTTGCGGGAGGTACGGGTGTGTTCACATGACGACTTCGTTTTGGGGGATAATCACAGGGAAAGCTATAGCCTGTCGCCCCTCCGCGCGGCCGGAAGGATAAATAGAGTTTGCAAAGGTACAAAAGGTTTTATTTGTATGGCTTAGTTTGCTCCCTTCCCTCCCAAGGCGGGTTCCACTCTCCGTATAAGAAATGTACCCTGAGTAAATGCAAAACCCGGTCCCCCCTTTGTAATAGAAACCATGAGTCCCTCTTCTCATCGCTCTAATCTTTGGTCTTTTGGGTACCACGTAGTAGACCAGTTCTCCGGGCAGCGATGAGACCAGCTTTTTGACCCTGGGCGGCGTACCGTGAGATGGTCGAGGCCTTACCGATATGCTGGTGGTTACCACCGCCATGGGGCTGGAGGGCTTTGTTAGTTTTTTATGTGGGGAGTGTTTTACGGGGGAGCGTACATGGTCGACAGGATTCATGGCAACACCACGGGTCTTGGGCCACGAGTTGCGCTTAACGGCATATTTATGTTTTGCGCGAGATGCCTCTGATAGAGGGTTAGCGTAACGGGGCTGTTATTTGCGATGGAATTAAGGGAACGTACTGAGTAACGGTTTATCCGTCCTACCACCACCAGCGACGATACCAATCATTCCTCTAGCTGAGCTTGGGATGACCTTCTTTGCACCGCTGGGAAGCTTGACCCTCGTCTTACCCTCATCCGGGTTATGTCCAATGACTGTGACATAATTGCCGGAAGTTCTCCCCAGTGTTCCTCGATCGCCGGCTTTCTCCTCGACATTGGTCACGACCGTACCTTCTGGGATAGAGCCCAAAGGAAGCACGTTACCAACAGTCAAAGTCGCGTTCTTGCCTGCGTATATAAATTGACCAGTGTACATTCCTTCGTTTGCGATGAAGGTTTCGGTCGTGAGCTTGAATCGGTACGGGTCGCGGAAGACAACTTGGGCTAAAGGGGCGCCGCGGCCTGGGTCGTGAATGATTTCCTTGACAACACCGCGAATGTAGCCATGGCGTTCGGAGTAGTCGAGAGTACGGAATGCAGCGGCTGCCTTGTTGAGTCTGGTGTGGGCCGCTTTTTGGGTGTTAGCAGATGCTGTTTCTTTCTTGGTGGAGGGGCTCATGTATTTGTGTCTTGTGCAAGAGGGATCGTACTGAAGATTGACCCTCTTCCCTTCCTCTGATTACGGATAACTCTCCCCATTTTGGAGTATTGTAGTGAGTGGTCGTGATCCGTGCTTCAAGGCTCCAAAAACTATGCTATTTGCCGAATATCCCAGTGTTGAGGCTGAAGGGTTTGCCCTAACCGAACGTAACAGTCCAGCGTATCATGCGCCGCTGCAACGCAATGTTAATACTTGGCAGCGCATTGTTTTATTCGCGCTATAACACACTTCCTTTGGCTGATGTGATAAAGAGAATCACTGAAGGGGTTCTTCATTATGACATCACGTGCCAGTATACAACCATTTATCCCGCTGAACATCCAACCTCCATCTTCCTTGCCCAGACTCCCTTCCAGCAAAAATGCCAGATTCATCTCAGGTCTTACGAGCCCCCCTCAATCCGTAGCCCAGGGCGCGGCCGAGGTTTAACAGACTCTAATCCTTCCTTGACCTTCATGACTGACGCCCTACTTTTGCAGGGAGATGTCCGGTCGGCCTCAACAACCGTCATTCCATCAAGTTATTCTGACCCCCACTATTGAGGATGGTCTATCGTAACATCGGGAGCTTAATATTGGATTGGATATGGATAACGGGATGATAATCTTGGACGTTGCGATCTACTTTACTACATAGCGCGTCTTGACATTTTCATTGGAAGCCCAGTTTGATACGCCAAATCTCTGTCAAAGTTTTTAAAAATTTCGCAGTCATTTCCTGTCGTCATTCTAGGCTTCATTTCTGTCCACTGCTGGGCAGAGCCTTTCACGAGAAAGCCCCTCCCGAGTTGCCATCCATTTTCAGATGCGAGCTTCGCGGGCTAAAAATTATCGGAGGGCGCATTTCGCTGCTATTTTCTCCTACGAGCGGATGTTGGGGAGTTGATGTTGGCATGGCGAAGTGTGTTGAGATACGGGCCTGCGACTACCAAGTGATGGGATCAAAGTCGAAATACAACTACTCAAATGGATAACATGGATATGCGATCACTTGCATTACCGGAAGGCTTCCGGTGATCAGCGGTGATGGTGATTGCCAAATGAGCCCTGTTCTTTAAGACCTTATGGCCCCTCTTATTCAGAAGTTCGTTAGGTCGCACTCCTGCACAGCCGTAGATTGCACACCGCGTAGATCCGTCATCACCGCACCCTCTCGAAAATTCAACAACTTGACATCGACTACAACGAGGCTGCGATGTCGAGTTCTGAATCCTCTCCGCTCTCGTCTCCCCCATCTACTGATGATGAAATAACCTTATCACTATCCAAGAATGATCGAGCAAAGCAGCGTGGTCCCTGCACACCGGCTACTACCACCGGGAGTTCGCCAGCACAGAAGAAAAGGCCTCGACTGGTAGAACCTCCACACGAGTATGTCCTAGCTGATAACCCAGATATTGCTGTAAGCCTCCCCTGTAGATGTCACGTCGAAGTCTTCGTTCTTGTTTCGCTACGCGTATTTCATAACGCTGACGGGGGTAGTTTATTGTGATGTTTCGATCGCGCTTCAGCGACGTGTTCCCCAAATCCTTGCCCAACTACGGACCCCAGGATGTCGAACGCGGGGTGGTGGACTCGGTGCCGGCAGAGGATGTGGAGAGTCTGCTATGTGCGCTGATAGGTTTGGTTCTGAACCGAAAAAAATATGTTGAGTAAGTTGCACCTCGGACTACCTTACTACAGATCGTTTCCTCTGGACCTAAATGCGTTACGACTGACATCTTGCCTCCATGCACAGGCGCGGGCATTATCAACGTGCGCTAGAAGAAGCTATTCAAACCCACACAAATCAATGGCCAAGAGCTTGGAATGGTGTCAGCCCGATATCAGGAGGGAAGACTTTTGCAAGCATGAGTCCAACTGAACGGGTAAGTTGTGACAGTAGATATTGACTCTGACGGCCACTCCAACTAATCGAATCTTCCTAGCTCATTCTCCTTAAAACCTTGATAGTTTGGTCACTTGCGTCCTCGGAGGCCGTCCAAACCGTCCTGAAAGAGTCATATAAACAAGCACGGCATGACGACGATCTCAACCAACCTCTTTCTGTCCAACCGTGGGGTAGGGATGGGGATAAGAGGCGTTATTGGCTCATCGAGGGGAG
Organism: Geoglossum glabrum; assembly: GCA_021527465.2. Taxonomy (NCBI): domain Eukaryota; kingdom Fungi; phylum Ascomycota; class Geoglossomycetes; order Geoglossales; family Geoglossaceae; genus Geoglossum; species Geoglossum glabrum. The sequence goes on from JAJDFE020000104.1 coordinate 65,376, forward strand.
GGATGATACATATTTCCGACTTTATCGGGAAAGCAATCCTGCGCTTAAGCATAACACATGGTGGAGTATTGCTGGGAGTATAGACGAACTCAAAGCTGTTGCACAGCAAATGGCAGACGACGGGAGTCAAGCTGCCCGGAGGTTGAGTGAGAAGATCACATCTGCAATCCCTAGATTTGAGGCCACTGAAGAGGTAAGATAATACAAGGACCAACATAATTCTGATGACTAAAAGACACAGAAACGAAAGCGCCGAGAATATCGAAACGCACGTAAGGCCATGTTTACCAAGATCGATCCCGGTCTTTACGAAGGACGTACCCGCGGGAAAAGGATTAAATATACATACTCTACTGATGATGATGATGGATCCGAAGGTCCTTCAACACGTCGGTCAACTAGGCAATCTGGTTTCTCCACCCCTGCTGAGTCAGGACCCACGTTTACAGCTAGCGGCCGGCAAGTTCGATCTCGTGTTGGAGGTGCATACGGTGAGACTATTTTGAGCGGCCGGAACACGGGGAGAACAACTCCTGCCTTCGGTACCGCGGACGGTTCGGCCAGTGGAGAGGAACAGGCAGAGCCTATCGTATCGAGTGGGAGGCCGAGACGCTCTGGCCTTAGGAAAGAAATCAACGGCTGGGCTAAAGGAGGCGATCACATCGCTGGCTATAACTCTGTGGATGAAATGGATGACGAGGAAGAGGCAACTTCTAGCGGGTTAGACGATTACGGAGCTGATGATGACGAAGTAGATATTGCTAGCGAAGAGGACGGCGAAATCAGCGACTTGGACACCGATATGGATGATGCCGATACTAGCGGACCACGGAAGAATAAGAGCCTAGTCGTTTCACTAAGGTACGGACGACTCTCTAGAAACGAATCGAGGCTGTCAAACGGAAACGCATCCTTTGCAGGCAGTCATCCGCCACCTAGCACAAGGGAGGAGAAGGGTTCTATAACTAAGAGCCGTCCGGCTTCACCTCCGGAGGAAGAAATGTCTGATTCAATCACCGTCAAACCCGTTATTCAGCAGGCTGCAGGCAACGAGCCTGCCCATGTATTTCTTATTTCGAATGCCGACGCCAAGAAAGGTGAACACTCTGCTCCGTTTCCAGCGGCCAACTCGGGCGATACACCGGCTATTCAATAACCGTTCTTGGGGAATAGAGGGGGCTGCTTATGATTGTAAAATGGGTAGTTATGGAAAAGATGCATTCTTGGGCAGAGTATCCTGTCAAACAGTCATGTCAATATTTTTCTTCATTCCACTGAGGCTGGGGACTAGGTTTACTGGGTTTCCACACTAGATCGGGGTTACTTTTTTTGATCAGATAGCAGCGGATGTGAGGTTATAGATGAATGTTTGGCTTGACGTAGGCTGGCCGTGATAAAAGGCTCATGCCGTGACTGACTGATTGTACTCGAGGCACACGTAACAGAGCTTAGCTAGGCAATCCATACTCATACAATAAGGAAGCCAAGACATTTTGCTCGGGTCCTCGCAAGTGCTGGACAACCCTTCTCAAGTCAGGAAGTAAACAGGCCCCTTAACGCCATAATATTTCTACTCAACAGGATTCCCCACACATGCCAGGACCCTCCTCACTGCATGTAATACTACCTTAATTAGCCCCAAATCCCCACGCCAGGAAAAGCTATTTAGGGCAAGGTTGAGTGGTATCGACTCACCGTCCTAATTCTATCCGCCATTCTCTCAGCCTCAAGCCTAGCCTCCCTACCAGCGGGCATCTTCCAGTTATTCACGCCGTACCACCAGCGTCTAATCCACGCTAAGTCAAGAGAAAGGCACCGAGTCAATAACCACTCGAAAATGTGGATGTTATAAAAGAGCAGATGCGAGGAGAGAGATAAACAAAAAAACTCACATCCCACACCCCTCCCACTAGCTCCCGCCGTCCTATTCCAATGCCTCCACCCTATCAACGCGAGCGTCCACAATGTCCCTTGTACGAGTGGGAGGAGAACCTTTTTCCCCACCAATGCGTGTCAGCGCTCTTCCTGCCAATATAAAACCACATAAAAAAGAGCCCCCAACCTGATCCCTCACTGTCACGCCTAGCACCCCCTTCCAGCCCTGTACTCCGCGAATGCTAGCTAGATAGCTCTGCTCGAACCGCAAATCGGGCAGTGGGGGAAAGACGTGTTTTCTCCGAATAGGCCGGAGCACCGAGTATGGGATCTCATCGTCTTCCCCCCCCTCTTCCTCGCCGTCGCTTTCTCCATCTTCTCCTTCGGATATGGCGCAGGAGAGCGATGGGGGTGGGTCCCTTTGCTTAGATTGATGATGGTCCTGAACTAGGAATTCGGTACTGGTCGAGGTTGGGGACGTAATGTCGTGCGTAGGAGAAGGACTATTTATTGGGGCGGTCTGAATGGCTTCAGCGATTGTTAGAGGGATGGGGGAGGACATTGTGGTCTTTGTAGCTGCTCAGTGGTGGCAGCTGCAGGGTTTATCGGCTAAAAGAAAATCAATGAGGCTCTGCGGACTTTCACATCACTTTGAACACCAATAGCTCCAGATACCATGTTTCATCAAAATTATGGGAAGCTAGATATTTGAGTGGTAATATCTTCTGCAGTTGATTACTATCGGATACCTAGTAACTAGCTACAGAAACGAGCGTGAGCCAATTCCACCCTCCATGCTGATACATATTTGACCAAATGAGGGCAGATCTAGACTACAAGTGGAGGTCATGCCACCCTCCAACCCACTCAAGGTCATCGACATCCTCACTGGAATGGTGAATGATGCGAGGCCTTGCATGTTTCTCCCAAACGCCACTATCATGAACGGAGAATCCCAACCCCGAATCTCTCTTTGTGCCAAGCTTCACAGACCTAGGCTTCCCGATATCGTTCTGATCTGGATGGTAAGCTCGCCGGCGATCACCGAGTGCGGCCCATTTGTCCATGATGGACTTCCGAGATGGACATTTGCGAGATGGCGAATGTCGCGGAGAGTGGTGATCCTCAAAGAAAAAGCCGTCATTCTCGTTGACCCCGTCGAATCCAAAGGTGTGCGGGTTGCCCGTGCGACCAGTCTTGGGGCATGTTGACCTATTATGTACAATAGAGGAGGACTTTGCTTCGGCGAGACCGCGCGGACGGACGGTGCGGTCGTCATCGTTGCTTTCCTGACTCCAGCTTCTAGCATTCTGTGCACGTCGCTGTTCCAAAGCTTCTGCGCGTTCGCGCTCAGCTTCCTCCTCTTCATCCTCGTCCCATAGGTCACTCCAGCTCTTGGAGACGACCTCGCTCTTCTTACCGATTATAGAAGACACCGCGGTTTGTGGTTTCGGTGCAGGGATTGGTACAGATGCAGATATTCGAACTGGCTCCGAGCGGGGGACGCCGGAAGGATGCGGTGGTCGACGAATTGCCATCGACTTGAATGAATCGCTCAACCCAAATTCAAGTATAGACGCTACCGATGGTGTTTCTGGGATGACAGAGAACCAATCACTGTTCTTTTCAGAAGCTGGGAACAGGTCCTCCGTGTAGGTTTCGTCATCGACAATAGCAGACAGTTGGCGGAACTGCATTTGTGGACTGGTCTGTAACGCCTGCGCCCAAGGGAATGAACTGCCCTGAGCGATTTGAGGGCTCTGGATGGATGGCGTGCGGAGAGGCTCCCGATTTGCACGAGGGGCAATGACTTCCCGATCCTCAGTGCAGAATTCGTCCAGCGACTCGTCATCGGTGGTGAAGCTAACAACGCGGTTGAGGGCATCACGAACAGCCACAAGTGATCTTTTTTCGGGGTCGAGAGCCATAGCTGCAACTAAAACCTCAAAAGTATCCTGAGACATTGTGGGAAAGACGTCGAAAAGCGATTGTTTGTCCCGAACATAATCCGCGAATAACGGATCCGACTCCGTCGGAACAGCAAAAGGATTGCGGGAGAACAGAATATTGAGGAGACATACTCCAATAGCCCAAATGTCCGCTTTGGCGGGGGAATATCCACTACCGGTTGCATCGTACTGCTCCGGGGCCATGTACCGATCGCTTCCAACATTCGACTCGTAAGACCAATCCTCCGTAGTTGCAAGCCCAAAGTCACCAAGTTTCAAGATTCCAGACTGAGTCAGGAAAATATTCTCTGGCTTGATGTCCCGATGATAAAGCCCCCTGGAATGGATGAACTGGACAGCATCCACGAGTTGGAACATGAAATCCCGAACATGTTCGGTTTCTAGAGGGCCTCGTCCAAGGCGGATAGCTTCATACAGATCCCCCATAGAGCAAAACTCTAGAATCAGATAAACGTGGGAATCTGTCTCAAAGGAATGGACCAGGTTAACTATATTTGGGTGTGAGCCAAGAAGTGCGTGGCAGGCCAGCTCCTCGGAGGAGTCATCGGTAGGGATGGCAACCGGACAAGAGATTGATGCGCTAGGTTTCGTCAAGCACTTGACGGCGACGAGCTCATCCGTTTGTATATCCTTTGCCATGAAAACCATACCAAATGAACCATGGTTGAGTGGAGCAATAGTCTGGAAGCGGCCATCCAAGAGGACGCCCTTGTTGAAACTATCCCGCATGCACTCCATCTCAAAGTCTTGAACTTGGACACCGAAGGTAGTGGATTAAAGAGGCTCGAGTCGAAAAAAAATAGGTGCCTGATGATAATACAGCCGAGATTGCTTTTCCGGTCCTTCCGGAGTGACCGAGATCTCGAGGAAGCTATCGAAACGGACAAGATGACCTCCGGGGATTGGTGAGCAAAAAACAGACCCAAGTCTTCTTTTCGTCTTCCAGGATGGGCGAGGCTAGGTTACAGAGGGGGAAAGTTGATATCGAGGAAATAGGTGGAGATAGTGGTGACAACAAGGAAATTCGAACGCTGGAACCGCACCGACCACCGAACTACTAAACCGAAAAACTCCGAAATGTTGGTCTGAGGCTCATATATGGTTGATTCGAATCTGCTGTACTAGAACAAAAGGAAACTAGCCGATCGTGACAGGCGCAGGCTGAGCGGCTGTGGCGCGCGAAAAGGTAAGGAAAAGGCAAGGAACGCTTATGATAACATAGATGAGAAGGTGTGTGGTTAAAATCCTATGATTAATCGATGGAACGAACGGTCCGAATAAAGAAAAGTTGAAGGTCGAATGAACGGGACGTCAAGGTCGGCCAGAGCCAAAATAGAGACCGGGGGAGTCGTGGTGTTTGTATGAAGGAGAGAGATGGGTTCGTAACGCGTAGCTGATTAGAGTCTTGGGGTGATGCACAAGACGTATTTGTAGGTCGGTGAGAGAAGAGTGGTAAGGAACAGAGGAAGTGGGGAGTCCCTGCGAGCTGATGGGTCCAAACAAAAACGAGTAAACGATTCTGTGAATTTGACGGATGCGACCCGCTATCTCGGAACCCTGGTGTCAAAGCGATTCAAGGAGGTGGAGGGTTCCAGACGCTCGATGCCACGGTTGGGATGCAATGTTGATAAACAATGGAGCCAACACCGGGTAGAGGACAAGCTCTCGACCGTTCCTAGCCGAGATAGAGGGGAGGCCGAACAGGATCAGTCTATTCCCGAAGGGACGAAGAGAAGACAGGACGGCGGTTGATCAGAGTTGAATTGTGGTTGATTCCTTAGCGCTTTCTTTGTTGGAGTCGGATGACGCAGTAGCTTCGAGGAACGTGTTACGCCAGCAACCACGAACCGGACTGAAGCGGAAAGCAATTGCGACGACGAGGCGAGAAGATAGATCGGAGAGGAAGTCGGGGAGAAGAGGTAGAGGGAGGAGGAGGGGGAGGGGGAGGGAGACTGCGAAATCGAGAAGCTGTCACCAGTAACTTCAGGATTAGCACGGCCAGTGTTAGATTGTGGTGGTGGTGGGTGGAGTAGAAGAAGAGAGCGAGGGAGAGAAGGCGGGCGGGCTTGGGATAGACATAGCTTAGCAGCTAAGCAGCTTAGCGCGAGTTGCGTACCACCACACCACCCTTGCCCATGACCTCGCATCAACCCCGACGATCTCGATGGGCAGCCCCCGTGCCACCACCGAGTGCTCTTCTGTCTTCTTTGGCAGGTGCGCATGAAGGAGGGGGGGGCAGAACGGCCATTCGCTCGCTCCGGCGCGCTGACAAGTCGTCCAGTGTGTCCAGAGCGTCCAGTCCGTCGGCCGAAATCACGCGGTGGCGAAATGCCAGCAGCCAGTGACAGCCCCGTCTGCCTGCGTTCCTGTCTGCGCGCCTGCTGCTGCTGCTGCTGCTGCGGCCTGCACGACCACTGTGCCCTCCTCGATTTGGCCGGCCGCCTGGACTCTGGGCTTCCATGTGCTTCTGCCCGTCTATTGGCCCCGCGAGCGTTCCTGGGACTATGCCCGCTGTGTCGAGGTTCAGGTGCAGCCCGCCGGGATGCTACCCCTAATGATTGCAGCAGCCAGAGCTAGGCGGACCATTCTGTGCTCCGTCGTGTTCTGGCATGTCCCCGTACCGCCCGTACTTCGTGCCATGCCCGGCGTTCGATCCAGAACACGCCCGTCGTGCTGCTGCCGCGCCTCGCTGCCTGAACCAGGTGACACGTTGCCCGCTCCTCTGAACCCAGAGCTAAAACAAGCTGCGAAGGAGAGATGAGCCCAAGCTTCCTCCACTTTCCTCGCCCGCGCCAGGCGGAAACTGGTGGAAATTGCACCGTCCATCAACTGACTCGCCTATGCAGTTCACGAAATTAGACATTGGACACTGACAATCCGCGAGAGAAGCACGTCATGCACGGAGCAACGCCGAGGTACGATATTGTACTGGCAGAATACGCAGTGGCGAGGCAAAGAATGCCAAAGAACGTATTTTGTATGTGTACAAGCACTCCGCAAAGCCCCCCGGAAGGCTCCGCAGCTATGAGGGTGCCCGCCAAAATAGCGATCGCTCTGGCAACCAAGTCTCCCCGCTTTTTTCTTCGAAACGGTGCGACTTCCTGGTCGGCAGCCGACCCCAAGCCCAACCCCTTCTGGACGGGATACTATGCACGCGTATGGCAATAGACACTATACTTTGCTCTAGCGTTCCCCAGATAAGTTGATTGTTTCCACGGATATTGACTTGCTCCTGGCATGTCGCCTGTCCGTTTCGCAGGCTAAACTCCTTTTGTTGGGATGGTCGGATTCCAAGCGCCCCGTTTCTCCCATGCCCTATCGTGCTACACCCTCTCCCTGGTCCGACGAGGTTGTGAAGGGCATAAAGCGCACAGCACATCATCAGCGCCGAGCTTTATGCGAGGGTCAGCCTGTACCCATTCCCTCATCTGGCGTACGTAAACCCCCATCATGATGGGCCGGTCCCATCCTCCTGCTCGAGTAATAATAATATCCCTTGGCTGTGGTTGGTTGAAGAGCCAAGCGACACTGCGACGAGTGTGCGGCCAAGTCCCATCATCAAACACGAAGTCGCCCAGCAGTATCAGCCCAGTCCGATAAGTAATCTTATCGAGATCGTTCAATCTCCTGGCGGTGATGATGCCAACACAATTCAGGACCGGAAACCTAGAGATCCTCAAAGTCGCTCGATCAGCGTCCGAAAATTGGTGAAAAAGAGCGGTGAGACCCGTAGGAAATGCATCTGCCAGAACTGTTCGTCCATTGAGTTCGTTCCTCTGAAAAAATTTTCGGCTGCAATGCACGTAACAGCAATCAGAAGGCTGCTGAAGGAATTCGCACGAGCGAATTGGCGCCGCAACGACATTCAGCCCGCCGATGATCGTGCAGGTCCGATGTCGCGAACATGGCAGAAATCAGCGAAGGGCCGGCTCTACTTTTGGTTGGGACTAGCCTGCCCCAACCACTCGCTCTCATCCTCGAGGCACACCGCCACCTCAACCAAGTTCGCGCCCAAATCCAAACACACGCAAATGGCTCTTGGAGGCGTTAAGGCGATTCTATTGGACATTGGTGGGTCAATAACTTACCTACCCCGGATTTTTTTAAAAGTCTCCCGCAAATATATCCTCCGCAGCAATGTGAACTAACTCCTTTGCTTTCGGTCTCGCGGAATCGTAGAGGGGACAGGTATGCTTCCTCCGTGGCGAGCCCAGCGCAATGAACGGCACAGGCTCATTCTCCCTGCGTGAGCAGTATGCCCCATCTCGTTCGTGAAGGATGTTCTTGTGAGTAGGATGCTGCTCGATTGGCAGCACCATCTCAAACCCTAATTTGCTACTCTCCTTTAACGCGGACCGTTACGCCCTCATTCGCTGATGGTACATGGTCTCATTCCCGGTCTCCACGTTCTTGCATTTCCCTTTCTGTTTCACGCGAACATGTCGTGGCACCAATGGTGTCCAAAACCTCCTGGGACGCATTGGATTTGTACAGCGACACGTCGTTGACGCCGGTGCTACTCGGCTCCTGGTGTATTCAGTACGGCTCGCCGGCGTCAGACATGTCGTGGGCGATCGAGCAAGACTTCAATCAGGTTTGGACACGCCACAGCGT
>JAJDFE020000105.1:0-73697 GCA_021527465.2 Geoglossum glabrum
TCCGTCGAGGAGAGGGTTGACGGAACTTGCGAGTGGCTACTAGAACGAAGAGAGTACCTAGATTGGGTTCAGGGGGACGATTCTCAGTTCCTCTTGCTCATCGGTCCTCCGGGGATTGGGAAGACGACCGCATTTAACTACTTGCTCGAAGATTTGGACAAGAGGTCGAGCTAGACATCCCCAATGTTCATAGCGTTCCACTCGTGCCATCGGGTACGCTCTCGCAATACGGCGGCGGCGATCATTCGGGAGTTCCTTTCGAGCATATTGGGAGGAGATCACCGCCTCGTCACGGGCGAAAACCTCGAGGAGATAAGTGCGGAGTTACTGGATGACCTTGGTGTGCTCTGGACGATCCTCATCGGCTACCCGCAGAACCACTGCCGCGACCATGTGAGCTGTTTCCTCATTGACGAGCTAGATGAATGTGAAGAGTCGTCGCGGCTGGAGTTTCTCGAACTCCTTGAGCGCTTTTTTGGCCCAAGACGCTCAAGCAAATATCGGGACGTAAGAGCAAAATTCCTGGTAACCTGCAGGTCAGGGCCAGATACCCAGAGGCGTGCCTTCGGTGGACGAATTCATATCGGCTCGGAAGAGGTTCGTGCCGACCTCTCAAGGTACATGCGGGTGAGTCGACGACCTCTCCAGGGAGCAGGGTTACTCACCAGAGTTGAAGGACCACGTCGAAGAAACGATCCGCAGGAGGGCTGGAGGGACATATCTATGGGTTTCGTCTATCCTCCGACATCTCAAGGGGACCATGCGACGCTCAGAAGTTGAAGATAGGCTGCGAACCCCGCCATCGGATCTCAACCAGATGTGCGATAGGGTTCTGAGCCGGATCAATACCAATCACATAGAGGTTGTGAAGTTTATACTTCGCTTGGCAGCTATGGCAAGGCGACCTCTGACTATGGGCGAGTTCGCAATGGCACAAACCTTGGGCCGGGAAGGGTGGAAGGAGAATAGAATATGTCGATTTCCGGCATGGATGTGATCACAGGGTCTGGGCAGCGCTCGGCGAACTCGTCCGATGACGCGTGTGGTATGTTGCATACGTTTCTGGCAAACTCAATGACCGCGAGCTGCATTCCGAGACAGATACCCAGGCATGGAATCTTGTTCTGCCGGGCCCATTTCACAGCGGCGATCATGCCTTCAGTGCCTCGGTGTCCAAATCCACCGGGGATTAATATGCCACTGGCGGTACAGACTTCATGCCAGGCTTTGTGGAATTCGGCGGGGCTATCCTGATTGGAATGTTGTTCCAGGTGCGAGGCGTCAACCCATACGAGATTGAGCTTCCTGCCGCATCGCATTGATGCATGCTCGAGGGATTTGATCACGCTAAGGTATGAGTCGTGCAGATTCGTATATTTTCCCAAGAGGGCAATCGAAACCGAGTCAATGAGTCGGTCTTGTGCGAGTGTGGGGGTTTTCCATCCTGTCCAAACCTCCTTTCCCTTTCTCGACAGACTAGGGGATATAGGGAGGGCGTCTAGCTCAAGGATATTGCGGAGATGGCAGATGAGGCCTTGGCTCTCTAGAAGTACCGGGACGTGATACATCGAGGATACGTCGTGCACAGCGACGACCTGGTCAAGCTCCACCTGGCAGAACTGGGCGATTTTGTCGATCGTGGGGCTGCGCAGGGGCTGGATACAGCGGCATACAATCAGGTCGGGGCTCAATCCTGCGCTGCGCACATCCCGGATGGCCTGTTGCGTGGGCTTTGTTTTTTGTTTAGGATTAGATTAAACTGGTAGCGCGGATACCTGTTAGCCAATTTAAGACACTGGAGGAAAGGTTGGGTTGGGTTGGGTGCAGCGGCCATTAAGTACTGTGGAGAGTATCGGGGCCGGTGGGTAGAATGCTCAATGCTCTGCTTCGTGTGCCTCCTCTTTACAGGAAAGTAGGTAAGCTACCCGCGCCAAGAATCCTAGCTAGTCGCCCGGCTCAGAATCTGCCTCCACAGTACTCACGGGTACAAAGTTGGGTCAGAAGTTGTCCCCACGGCCTTAGCAAGCTTTCTTAGCGTCGCCCCTAACTAGTTCATCCTTACGCCGGCTGACCAGAAAAGTCCTCCATATCCGGGGGGTCAAGTGTAAAGGCGACTAAGGGGGGTTTCTCGAAGGGGATATTAGTTTTTTTTTTATCCCGGGCCCTTCCTGCTATGATGGGCGTTTCCTTAGTCCATGCTGCTGGCCATTGCCGAACCAAAGTTTTTTTTTTAATTTTCCCAAGTCATGCTCTTCTGTTGGAAGTAGCTAGAGGCTACTATGGATAACACGAACGTATGTTCGTATGGGTCATGGGACTCAAAGACCTCTTGTATATAAAAGGCCTACATCGGCCCGTCTCGTATCTTCGAGTTCTGGGTAGTCAGACCAATCTCAACTAGGTACACACGAACATTAGTCTAACATCTTCCCGGTTTGTCGTTGTTGCTGTTGTTGTTTTCACAAAAACGGAAGCAACGACGGATAGACGACCCCGCTATCAAAACGTCGAGGGAAAACATGTATGTGTTGCACGCCGCTCGTCGAGAACGTCACTTCATGAAGTGCGTACGCACTTCGCGAAGTGACGTTCTCGACGAGCGGCGTGCAACACAAGCAACACGATCGCTGTACATAGCCAATCCAATCTATTCTGCTCCTCGTTTTAATAGCGGAACGGTCATGTAATTAACTTATGCTTACTAGCTAATGAGAAAACGCCGAGAATTGCCCCGGGGCTTCCCGTCGCGACTGTGCCCTAGGTCACTCAGTACGTCGGAACAATTTCCGAGCCGTGCGCTTTGGCGTTGTCATAATGGCGGTGGCGAGACATACCACGGTACTGAGCTATCTCCGACATTTTGAGAATGAGGCGATTCGCCGTTTCTTTGACGTGGTATTGCGAAAGGTCAGCATTTGTTTGAAGATACGTACTGTGGAGGTAGTCCTGCACAGATTCGTGAAAGAAATGGACCGTTGAGTTTCTAGGGTCGACGGAGACCAAACCCCTACAGACCTTATAATTTTCTTTTAGCAGATATAAACGCTCAGCTGATGGTATTGTATTCGCCATCCACGGGACTAGAGTTTGTGCCATTGCGAGCTCGTCTAGAGTCAGAGGTTGCCGTGCCATAGCTACCGAGCGGAGTATAAATTTCGCAGCCTCTATGCGGCTGGTATCGATCTGGCTCAGAATTCTATCGTACACCTGGTTGAGATCTGGTGGTAAGGTTTGTAGCATATCTTCAATTTGTGAGAAATCTACGGTCTCCTCGAGGCGCTTAAGGACAGGAGAAACCCATAGAAATGTCCCTCCAGCCCTCCTGCGGAGTGTTTCTTCGACGCGGTCCTTCAACCATTGTGGATAATCTTTTATCCGGGAGAGGTAATCGATTCGCACTTGTATGAACTTTGAGAGGTCGGCATGAACCTCTTCCGGGCCGATGTGAAGGCGTCCGCCAAAGTCAAATCCCTGGGTGTATGGCCCTGACCTGCAGGTTACCAAAAACTTTGCTCTCACTGCCCGATTTTCGTTTAAGTGTTGCGGGTCAAAAAAGTGCCTGAGAAGCCTGAGAAACTCCCACTGTGACGTCTCCTCACATTCGTCTAGCCCATCAGCGAGTAAGTAAACCTCGCCGCTGAGGTCTTTCAGGATACTGAGGAGGATCGTCCAGAGTACATCAAGGTCATCGGGGATTGTCTCCACACTTATCTCGTCGTGGGGCTGGTATTTGAAGAGGACTCGCGGCCCCCCCACTAGCTGTGAAAGGAACCCCCGAAGGATCGCCATCGTTGTATTGCGAGTCATGCGTCTCTGATAGCACGAGCAGAATACTAGGGTCGTTAAAGGATTCTGGCTCACCCGCTTTTTTAGCTCTTCGACTAGGTAGCTGAATGCTATTGTCTTCCCGATCCCCGGAGCGCCAGCGAGGAGGAGAAATTGGGGGTTGTCTCCTCGAAACCAGGCTAGGTATTCCTCTCGCTCTAGCAGCCATTCGCAAGTTCCCTTAACCCTCTCCCTGCTGGATTTTTGAATGGCCGCTAGATCCTGCACGAAATCATGAGGGGTCGCATAATCTTCAGGGGCGGTGTGGGCCGTGGGCGGGGGTCCGTTGGTGGGTAATGATACTGCCGTGGGTTCGGCAGGGTCAGCCATGTGGGTGATGAGAATGGGCTTATGATATCGCTCCTAAGATTCTGCGTACTAGATGTACTGTAGTGGCAACCTGGTGGGTAATGCGGAGGGTGCTAGGAGTGAATAGGACGTAGAGAGCGGATAGGATCTGGAGAGCGAGGAAGATGGGGGTTTAAATACACATCGCGAGACTCTCATCTGCCTTGTGGTGCTATGGGTTCACATACTGTTGCCGTATATAGTGTTTCCTTGGAGGAGTTGGGAGCAGTTAGAGTCAGCGGAATAAGGAGAGTTTCCTGTTGCTTACCACCTTTAACACTGCAACACTTGTCACTGCTGGTGTAGCAAGAGCAGCTTCGCAGATAGTGATAGGACCGTCAGATCTCCTGGGCAAGCTGTAAATACGAATCTAACATCTTGTTAGCTTCTGACGCCGAATAGTCTAAAGCCCACTCAGCAGTCCTCTCAAACTCTTCAGCTTATTCTCTACCCCTACCACCGTGTTCTGGAGCTCCTCCAACTGGTGTTGCAGGAGAACACACTTTTTTCGAAAGAGCTCTTCCGTTCGCTTCACTGAGATTTGCACTAAATTCATTTATATGCCTAATTGCTCTGTATAGACGGCGAGGTGAAGTTTAGAAACTGGCTCACGAGTTTTGAAAGGGGCCTATTGCGGCTCCTGCTCTCTGATGAGGTAAGCGACGTTGTAAGCGGCAAGTCCATGATGGAAAGGCATCAAAAAACGGCGTCGAAATCCCTCGGTTTCGGAGGCCCTTTCACAGACATATCGCGTTACTCCGTACAGCTTTTGCGAACTTCAGAACCCACGGAACGCTCATTACGTTCAGCCCTCCTGTAATAGAGGACGTACTGTTACAGTAGATTATTCCCTGCATTTTTAGGTCTTGCTACGGTGCGAGGGATCCCTACCAGTCGCTCCATCGACCACCTCATATTTTGGCCATCAAGTCATTGATCCAAGATTACTGCCGCCGAGGTTTGCAGGCAACATGAACGGCGATAGTTATTCGTCAAGAGGCATGGCATCAACATCAACCAAACCCAGTACTCGCGTGGAAGCTGCTACTAACCCGACGGCAATTACAGATGGACGGCATTCATCTTCTAGAGACCACTACGTGAGTTTCACAAATGCGCAGCCCGTTCTTGCATTTAGAAGATTTGAAACTAACAAATCAACTAGTCGTCACGATCTGACCGCGACGACAGACGTGACCGCGACCGTGACCGAGACCGAGATCGCCGTCGTTCCCGCTCTCCGGGCTACCGTGGGGGGGACCGCTCCTCGAAGTTTCGTAGGGAAGGTGAGGTCGACTCCTACTCGTCAAGCCGCGACTATAGGGAACGAGAACGTGAAGACCGCTATTCTGGCCGTGAACGGCGTGATGAGCGGGCATGGGATAGGGATAGAGGGGCGCCAAGAAGAGAGACTAGACGAGATGACGACCGCCCTCCCCGTAGGGATAGGGATATATTTGAAGATCGGGAACGTGCTAGGGTGAGAGACCGTGAAGTTGTTAGGGAGAAAAAGAGGAGTGTCAGCCCCCCGGCGAAAAAGAGAGAGCCAACGCCAGACTTAACGGATGTCATTCCGATACTGGATAGGAAGAGGAGGTTGACCCAGTGGGATATCAAGCCGCCAGGCTACGAAAATGTGACAGCCGAACAGGCAAAGCTCTCTGGTAAGGACGGTTGATGTCGCGCCCTTATTATATCTATAGAGATCATTAACAACAAGACGCCCAATAGGAATGTTCCCACTACCAGGCACACCTCGGCAACAGCCAATGGATCCAAGTCGCCTCCAGGCATTCATGTCCCAGCCGAGCGGCTCTGCAAACAATGCAGCCCTCAAGCCTTCAAACGCCAGACAGTCGAAGCGCCTACTAATCCACAACATCCCAACTAACGTCACTGAGGACGGTCTCGTCCAATTCCTAAACCTTCAGTTGAACGGCCTCAACGTTATTGAGGGCACAGACCCAGTTGTATCTGCCCAATTTTCCAGGGACAAGTCTTTTTCACTCGTAGAGCTAAAGTCCGCCTCTGATGCGACTGTACTTCTGGCATTCGATGGGATATCGATGGAGGACAATGACGATATGGACACAAGCAATGGCGCCGGAGACCGGGGAGGGCTCTCGATTCGCCGTCCAAAAGATTATATCGTACCGGCAGTGACGGATGATTCCCATTACGAGGAAGGCGTTGTGTCGAATATAGTGCCGGATACCCAAAACAAAATCAGCGTGTCTAATATCCCACTATATCTGACTGATGAGCAAGTCACTGAGCTATTAGTATCATTCGGTGAGCTCAAGGCCTTTGTCTTGATCAAAGACAACGGTACAGAAGAATCAAGGGTATGTCGAATGTATATCCGGCTTCCTGAGCAGGTAGAACTAATAAACGTATTCAGGGGATTGCCTTTTGCGAATACGTTGACCCTTCAGCTACAGATATCGCGGTCGAAGGACTTAACGGTATGGAACTAGGTGATAGGCATCTTAAAATCCAGCGGGCAAGCATCGGCATCAAACAAGCGCCCGGTCTTGAGATGGGAGTTAATGCCATGTCAATGCTTGCTGGAACAACATCACAAGACCTAGAAGAAGGTCGCGTTTTGCAGCTCCTAAATATGGTCACACCCGAGGAGTTGATTGATAACGACGAATACGACGGTAAGGAAATTGCAACCCATTCTCCACCCGATCTTGACCTAATGATTGAAATCTATAGAAATTCTTGAAGATGTAAAGGAAGAGTGCGAGAAGTATGGACAGGTACTTGATCTGAAAATCCCAAGGCCGAGCGGTGGGAGTAGGCAGTCCGCCGGGGTCGGTAAGATATTTGTGAAATTTGACACCAATGAGGCCGCCAGCAAGGGGTTGCGCCTATTGGCGGGGAGGAAGTTTGCAGATAGGACAGTGGTCGCGACCTACTTCTCTGAGGTGAGAAGCAACAAACCTAGTTATACTCTACCCCCTGAGGTAGCTAACCTGACACTATTGTTACACAGGAAAACTTTGAGGTTAATGCTTGGTAAGGGCCTGGATTTTGGTTTCTAGAGCGGAGCCCCTTCGGAACGTTTCCTCGCGTGTCATGTGCTGTGGGTTAGCAATCTTTCTGTTTCGACGGAATGGTTTGTCTGTGCCTGTAGTTCGGCTGGTGTATGATAGCAACTTAGGGACCTACGCCCGAATTAAAAGCAACAATTTGCAAGAACTACTTAGTGTTCTCATCCCGAAATCCGTTTAAATGGGTTTCTTCTCGGGAGTTCTTACTTGGCACAATTTCCAAAATTAAGTACCCACATAGATGGCACACAATCCCCCCCTTTTTTTCTTTCTTTTTCTTTCTGGAACTGCTCTGGAGGTTCTGGGGATGACGACTTTTCACAAGGAATGAACCGACCATCCTAAGGTTTCCGCAGGTAGAAAAGAGCACTTCTGTGGCAAAAGACACATGTGGATTTTTTCCCCCACTCTTCCTTTCTTCGTCTTTTTTTCTCACTATTTCCTCTTCGAGCGCACTCAACACCACGCCTTTTTTCCTTTTTTCCTTTTTCTTTGTTTGCTGCTGAATGAAATTTTTTTTCTTTGTCATGATATAAAAAAATGTAGAAAGAATAGATTAATATGATTAGCCCCTATTCGGTTCTAGCTACAGAAGTATCAACGCCTAGCGCCGAGGCGACTTTCTGCAGCTACTACTGGGATCCACCAACTCGGTGGATTTCTTCTAGGAAGAATCGGAGGTCTTTCGGCTGGACAAGGGGTGTAATTCCTGTTTGACAGTTAGCCTCCCATAGAGCGTCCTTTGCACAAGTGCTCACCGTGGCCCAGGTTTGCAATCCAGTCTTTCTTACCACCCCCAAATCCCACCACCATCTTCTCCACAGCCTCCGTGATAGCCTCTTTGGTACCGTACAGGATTCCTGGGTCAGCGTTACCTTGCAAAGTAACCCTTCCCCGTGCAATTTTCACTGCTTCGGCTGGATCCTGAAGCCAATCTAGACTCACAACATTAAAGCCCGACTCGCAAAGGTCATCTAATGCATACCATGCGCCCTTCGCAAACACAGTCATTGGCACACAATCTTGTCCGAGTTCGGCCAAACGTTTCGGTAGTGCAGAAGCGATGTGTCTAAGGTAGGGGAGAGCAAAAGTTGCGAAAGATACTGGCGATAACTCCCCAGCCCACGAGTCAAAGACCTGGACCATCTACGCGACGTTAATGCTTGACGAGACTCGTGGCTCGGGGCGTGACATACTTGCGCTCCAGCAACGACCTGTTGTGCCAAGAACTCCACACACAAATCCGCAATCTTCTGCAGCAGTCTCTTGCTCTCCTCGGGGTATTTGTAGATCCACGTTTTGGCTGCAATAAACAGCTTAGTGCCACCTCCTTCGACCATATAACTTAATAACGTCCATGGTGCCCCACAAAATCCGATGAGGGGCACCCTCCCATTCAACTTTTGCCTCGTAAGTGTGATGGCGTCGAACACATAACCAAGTTCCCCCTTCACATTCACATCCTTCTCCATAATCTCGTCATACTGGCGGTCATCCTTTGTTGCCAATGGCGATTCAAGTCTCTTGGGAAAGTGTGGTCCTTTGCCCTCCACCATCTCCACCACCATTCCCAAGGCTTGCGGAATCACAAGGATGTCGGAGAAGATAATTGCAGCGTCAAGAAGACCATCGTATATGTCGACTGGTAGCAACGTCAATGCGCAAGCGATTTGAGGTGACCGGCAGCAGGCGAAGAAATCGCGACCCCCTTTGATTTTGTGATAGTCGGGAAGGTATCGGCCAGCTTTTCCCATCAGCACCATCGACGAAGCACGAATGCAATTGAGGTTTGGTTACCTTGACGCATTACCCATACCGGAGGCCGATCAACATCCTTTCCTGTGGCTGCTCTGAGTAGCAAGTCGTTCTTGAGAGGTTCGAATCTACTTTCCGCCATCCTCGGGTTTCGTGTCATGTTGGTAGTGGGAGTGAGTTTCCTCGTAGGTACTATCTACTTCGCGAGCGAGCTCCGAGCACGCACTGGGTGCCTCTCAGCTCAACAAGAATCTCATCTCAACGAGATTACTGTCCGAGGCCATATGTTTTTTAATACATTTCGCGACGCGGTCCCAACACATCTGCAATGCTTCCCTCCCCACCCTGACGGCGCGAGCTGACCCCCATATGAGCGAGGTCAAATTATTGGAGTGAGAAATTGTGGTGTACCTCCCCCAATCAATTCCAACCTTATTGGGTGCAGTACAGCATACCATCATACAGCACCTTGATCGCGAAAATGGCACGTCCTTGTTGCGTCCAGGACATGCGTGAAAAACCGTCTCCGATGAAGACAAAGCTATCATTGATCACTTTTAAAATAAATCCCGATGTGATTCATTGGTTTGCTAGAGCAGAAAATTATATCAACATCTCAGTTTTTCCTCCGTGAAACGCCGTCTTTATGTAGTTAATATGTGAAAACGGAAGAAGCTACAATAACCAGCACTTCGTCCTGAATATGCTGTTAAATGCTTACAGTAGAGGGTGCTCGGAGCTCGCTCGCGGAGTGGGGGGCGCGGATAGGAGCCCAGCGCATGCTGGAATCGGGAGGGAGGGGCAGCCCAGAGAGCTCCTGCAGTCTGGGGAAAGCTGTGCAGGCAGGTAAGAGTAGCGGCAAACACTGTGCTGATGCTGATGGGAGCGAGTCGTGACGCCGTTCATTTACTTGGCCATTGTCAATACGGGCACGGAGCGCGCAGAGGCAAATCAGCAGCAGTTTTTCCGTTCGGTCAGAAGGAGCTCCACAGGACGGGGTTGGCATGTACATGTACATGTACACACTTGGACGTATGGCACAGGTGCAAGTACAGAGTACAAAACGGAGTGTGCTTGTACACCTGCCCGGGCTAAAGCTCTCTCTCTCTCTCTGGCTCACTGCGCTGCCGGGGCATCATCTACATGTATATTGTATCGCATGCACGCACGCCCAGAGTATGTGTGTGCATACTGACAATTGGTAGCGCTCGCCCGTTGAAAGGCTCTCTTGGCTCGCGGCGCTGGACTGGTTGCCGGGTCCAGGGAAACGCCCATTTCTCAGTTCTCTGCTGTCTCCTCTGCTCATCGTTTCCTCTGCACTCTGCCCCAGTCTCCCAAGCGCGACCTTGAATCCCGCCGTGCTGGTGACTCAACGCTCTAGTTACAGTAACTTGCGGAAGGACAGAGTACATACGTACAATATACAGAGTACAGAATACAAGTTCTCTGCCGTCGCGAGCTCCGCCTCGCCTCCGCCCCCACGTCTCTCCCCCCGCCACCATCGAGTTTCTTCACGACTAATCTCAGCTGCTGTTGCAACATCGGCTGCCCGTTCTTCACACCTCGTTCAACAGCGACGGAATCGCCAGTTTCCCACTTGCATTAAGCCGCCCAAAAAGACGATCGACTGGTGACGGGTTGGCCACCTGCTGCTGGTCTGAATTTGCCTCGCGCACGCCTTATTCGCGAGCGCAACAGAGAGGATGTCCTCTCTTTTTGGGAAATGGAGTAGTTCGGTCAGTTCAGCTTCCCTGCCCTGGCTCTTCTGGCGCGCTCCTATGGCTAGCGCTATTTCACTGTGCTAGCTCATTGCCAGCCATTGGTATCTCAGAATCCACGAGTTAGCTCCATACAAGGATAGCACTGCAAAGCAGGAACTAGCTGATTGTGCTGCTTTTGCATGCAGGGAGGAAAGACACCAACCTCAGGTACTGTGCCGGGTAGGAAAGATTTCCCGCTGCAACAAACCCCGTTAGAGAGGCTTCTCGTAGACGCGGGACCGATACGGGGTGATGGGAGTGATAAGTTTTTTGGGATGGAGAATGTAAGGTTACTGTGTTCGAGGGTTACGCTAGAGCAGTAAAATTGGGTACTGATGCTTTGTGTAGTTTGGAAATACATGGTAGTGCAACGTGCCCATACCTGCGTTTATATCGTTTACTCACAGCGCATGGAATAGCTATTGCAACTCGATTCTACAATGCCTGTTCTACTCGAAACAATTTCGGGAGCGAGTAGTCGGGTACCCTATTCGCTCTCAGGTCCATTTCTCCAACGGATCTCCAAATGGACTACCACGATTAAATACCGATATCCAGCCGGGTGTTTCGACAGGACCGAATTCCGCTCCATTGTCGAGATCTAAGACAGTGACTGGCAACACTACAGCTGACTCAAGACGCAAGTCGATACAAGGTGCGCCGGCCCCGGGTCCACAGGGCAGTAGACCGGAAGATAACAAGGAATCGCCCGAGTACAAAAAGAAGGCGGCCTTGTTAACTGGACCAATTCTCTCTATGGACTATGGCAATGCAAAAAGCTACGGCATGTCGGAATCGATATTCACGGCCTTAAAAGACATATTTGAGTCGGTTATGGCACATCCCTCGAGAATTGGTGTGGTCAGCCCACAGAAGTTCGTAGAGACACTGAAGCGGGAGAATGAGCTGTTTCGATCACAAATGCATCAGGATGCTCACGAGTTTCTCAACTACCTCCTTAATCAGGTTGTAGAGAAGACAGAGGAATTTGAAAAAGGGGGGTCAGCAGGCTCAAATACTCCGGCCTTGACCTCGACAACAGCCTCGACGGATGCTTCTGGATCAGGGAGTACCACGAACTGGGTACATGACATTTTCGAGGGAACGTTGACATCTGAGACAAAATGTCTCACCTGTGAAAATGTATCGCAGAGAGACGAGAAATTTCTTGACCTCTCCATTGATCTAGAGAAGCACTCATCGGTAACTTCATGCCTACGCAACTTCTCACAGTCGGAAATGCTTTGTGAAAGGAACAAATTTCACTGTGACAAGTGCGGTGGCCTTCAGGAGGCCGAGAAAAGGATGAAGATCAAACATGCGCCCCGAATATTAGCCCTGCACTTGAAGCGCTTCAAGTACACTGAAGATTTAGCGCGATTAACAAAGCTATTCCACCGGGTTGTTTACCCATACCACCTGCGACTATTCAACACCACCGATGATGCTGAGGACCCAGATCGTTTATACGAACTCTATGCCGTAGTTGTTCACATTGGCGGTGGACCCTACCACGGGCACTATGTGTCCATTATCAAAACGGAAGACAGGGGCTGGCTCTTGTTTGACGACGAGATGGTGGAGCCTGTGGACAAGAGTTATGTGCGTAACTTTTTTGGAGAGAAACCTGGTCTGGCCTGTGCATACGTTCTGTTCTACCAAGAGACAACGCTTGAAACTGTCCGGGATGAACAGGCAGCGGAAGAGTTAGCACCTGCTAAGGGTGCAAATCCTGAAGCTACAAAGGCTGCACTCCATGCTCACGGAAAAGCGAATGGGCACCTGCCAAATGGCCACACACCGCACCTCGTCCATACAGGTGCAATTGATGAGGTCGACTCCCTTTCGAGCGTTAACAACCCAGCCTCGGACCCTCTTGTGACGCCGCAGAATGCCCCACCACATCCTGAGAAGACCCCAATGTTCACATCCATCTCGAAGATGGAAATCAGGCCCAAAAGGGAGAAGGCGAAGGAGAAAGAAGCCAAACAAGCAGAGAGGGAGCGTGAGAAAGCCGAAAAACAGAGGATCAAGGACGTAGAGGCGAGAAAGAAGGAGATGGAGAGGAAACATAAAGAAGATGAAAAAGCTGCTCTTGCTGCTAGTAGGCTGTCGAAGGCTGAAGAAGACCAAAGGCGGGCCAAGGAAACTGAGAAGCATAAGGAAAATGGTGCATTAAGTGGTGGAGGTCTCAGTAGATTCCGTCATGGCAGTAAAAGCATGAGCGGAAGGAATAAGTTCTGGGGGAAGGACAAGCCGAAGGATTTGAAGGACTTGTCGAGAGACTCGCTGGGCCAGGATTCAGGTGGCGACGAAGGGTCAACAGCATTGGCACAGCACCCTGCTCCAGAGATCAAGGGCGGGGAAAAGAAGACTCATCGATTCAGTGGCTTGAAAAAGAAAGCCTCTATCCTGCACTAAGAAGGCCAGCCCGCAGCATATCAACGGTTTAACGGATTGGCGAAGCGATGTACTTCCACTGGGTACCAGGATTACTGGATGCGGCCTATTTCTGAGTTTGTGCCAGGATACCACTTCGACGGCGTACCGGAGTCTATATAGAGGCCAGGTGATGATTTAGGTTTATTGTAGTTATAGCGTGACAGATGGTTGCTCGTTCGACAATCTCCTTAGTGGCTCGGATTGTTGAATTTTACGTTGGCCACCGAAAAGCACATCTATCTTGATAATGGTCTTGCATACAACTTGGGGGATTTGTCTAGAGCGTTGCTCTGATATCAAAGCACACTTTGTTTATTTGATATAACGCATTTCCCAGCTGCAAGTGTACCTAGACATCCTCCCTATAACATTTACGTGTAATTCTATTACATCATAGCTAAGAATTCTCGAAAAGCTAACATTAAAGGTCTACGCCCAGTTCCAAATCCCAATGTCATCACCTAACTCCTAGAGGTTACGAACTGTCTAAACACTTAGTTCGTTGTAGCGCCTGCTTTGGAGCCCGAGTATTGCGTATACAGATAGTAAGTAGGGTTGTATTGAAGGTTTGAGGCCGCCGGCAAAACCCCCTCTCGTATCAACCAAGCACAAGCTCGTAGACAATAACCAGCGTGTTTATTGCGATCAATGGTACTACAAGGCGAGGCACCCGCATATCAGCCGAAAATCCCGTAGACAGCATTTGCGCAGTGCATACTTCTCATCAACGTCCTCACTGACGCAATCAGATTCACGATTCGTGCCTTAACGCTAGTAGGGTCGACTCCACCACCGAAGGACGGTTCAGTCGATAATGCTGACCAGCCGACTGCGTAGAGTTAGTGACATTCCGTAGCGGGGATGGCAGGAAAGCTTCGTACTTCTGGCGAGAAACCGGTCCTCGGACAGGATGGCAATGGCGTTGACGAGGAGAATGGATACTGCTCATAGCACAACTACATTAACGAGCTGTGGCGAAATATTAAGATGGGGGAAGTTAGGCACCATAGAAGAGATTTCCAAGGCCAAACAACATCATCTTGTTAACGGCTGAGGAGGTCCCGGGTTACCATGAGCTCGTGAACGATTGAAGAGTCAAGATGTAACGTATCCAATATTGTTCGATATCCACGCTGCTATAAGCGCAGGTTTTTGCAGGGATGCCCAAGTGCTCGCTTACCATTATCAATCGCCCTGGAATACATCTGTCGCTCCACCATGACCGCGCGTCGGAGTAGCCGTGCAACAGCATCGGCCTTAAAGACAGGCCTATGCCGTTGAATTCCAAATAGCAATTGTCCCAGCTGGAACCAGCCCTCCACCGCTACCATGCCGGCTTTTGGTCAGTTACCGCAACCCTGCCTGACATTCAGCGGCTAACCGTCTGATATATAGATACTCTACTTTCCCTATCGATCCCGGCCCTCATTCTCCTCTACCTCTACGTGGCCCCTTTTACAAAGGTTGAAGAGTCCTTCAACATCCAGGCCGCGCACGACATCCTTACCTATGGCATCCCTAGCGAGAACATCTCCGTGGCGTTGAAGAACTATGACCATTTCGACTTTCCAGGGCCGGTCCCGAGGACATTTGTAGGTGCGGTCGTGTTAGCCGGGGCGAGTAGGCCAGTTATCTGGCTGCTGGGGAGCCTAGGGGGACAGAGGCAGATCGTTGGTACTTATGCACCCCTAAATTAACTCCAAGAGTTGGGGGGGGGGGAGGATGGATCTGGTTATGTGACCTCTAGTATTCCTCTTTGGGGGTCATTTGTTTTATTCCCCGGACATATGCTGACCGATTCCGTCATTGGCAGTTCGAGCAGTTCTTGGTCTATCTAATGCTTGTGCTCTCCTAGCCTATAGGAATGGCGTCTCAAAAGCCTTTGGTAGGACAACTGGGAATTGGTATCTTCTTATTCACGCCGGCCAATTCCATTTAATGTACTATGCTTCTAGGACGCTCCCAAACATGTTTGCGTTCTGTCTCAGTGGGTTTATATACTGCCCTCTACCTTGAAGGCAAAATTGCTAAGAACTGTAGGTACTCTGGCATTGCGGAACTTTTTACCGATTCCCACCGCTGCTTCTGCCACATCTAAGAGGCACAAATTATCTATATACCTATTGACTATTGCGGGAATTGTCTTCCGCTCGGAGATTGCAATTCTATTGGCTGCACTGGTCGGCTATCTCTTAATACGGGGACGAGTGTCTCTAGCGCGAGAGGTCATTCCCGCTAGCCTAGCGGGTGCAGTCGTTGGTTTATTGGTGACCGTGCCAATTGATTCTTTCTTCTGGCAAAATACTCCCCTCTGGCCAGAGCTGGTGGGATTCTATTTTAATGCCATCAAAGGAAAGTCGTCTGACTGGGGCACTAGCCCATGGTGGACTTATTTTGGCAACGCTCTTCCGCGGCTAGTCATGAATCCGGTGGCAGGGCAAGTTTGTCTTCCGCTTGCTATTGCCCTGAAACCCACGCGGAATGCTAGCCTTGATATTCTAATCCCACTATCGATTTTCGTTGGCGTTTATAGCCTAATGCCGCATAAAGAGTGGAGATTCGTCATCTATGCGCTTCCTGGCTTAACTGCCGTGGCGGCGATTGGCGCGAATTGGGTCTGGACGCGCAGGACAAAATCGATGGTCTATCGCTTTCTGTCCCTTGCGCTCATCGCATCGACACTGGCATCAGTCGGCGTAAGCCTGGCGATGCTGGCGATCTCTAGTCTTAACTATCCGGGTGCTGAAGCATTAGATAGAGTCCACAAGCTCACACTTAACTCGAAGGACGTTATTAATATTCACCTCGACACCATGACCTGTATGACGGGTGTCACGCGCTTCATGCAATTGCCCCCGCAGAGCCTGCTGCGTTATGACAAGACGGATGACGAGCAGAAGCTCATGTATCCTACCTTCTGGGAGAAATTCGACTATGCTCTTGCAGAGCGGCCGGAGAAAGTTATAGGAGCGTGGGAGGTTGTCGATCAGGTAGATGGTTATGCGGGCGTGCGTATTCTCCACCCTGGAGAGGGCAGTAGTAGGGAAGTGGAACCGACTGCGGGAAGAGGAGGCAGCGGACAACGGTCGACCCTCACTAATATGTGGGCGAACCTGGAAGGCTTTGCGAGGAGCAGGATTACCCGCGGATGGTGGATAGAGATCAAGATGGAACCGAAGATTAGGATTCTGAAGAAACAGCAGGGATATATTGCTGTTAGCAGCCGACCTTCGTAGTCCTTTCCTTTGTTCCTGTACCCCGTATGTTGCACGAGGTACAAGTGCAGTGGGCAGCTGCCCCAGCAGAGCAGCAGCCGCCTTTGCACGGCGCACAGAAATACACGCCCGATATCTACGTTGAGATCACTCCAGAACGCCGGCAGATTAAAGATTGGTATTGTCTTTCTGCTTTCTTGTGCCCCAGCATCCTTCAGGGCATTATCTGCTACATACTATGTATGTGTGTATGTACAACACAAAGTACTTGCACTACGTGCGTATAGCTGCGGAAAATAACGTCAAGTGCTTCTACTGTCCCCCAGAGCTGCATCCATCATCTTATTGCCGTTGACAATCGACGTTGTGCAGATAATCAATTGTCGCCGCCCTAAACTCCCCATTGGGGAAGCATCAGCCTCTCGGCGTGGCTGTGATATAGATCTAGGAGTTCAGACTCACCTTCTTCCTTGGCGGCAATAAACCGCAATGCAGCTATTTCCGTAAACGTTATCCCGCCAAGAAAGAATACCACCGTTGTTTTCTTTTCATTCTGTCCGTTTAGTATCTGCCGTGCTCTCACAGCCTTCTCCTCTCCTCTCTGTACCTCGTCAAACGTCTTCCCTCCTACATTTTTCACTGCATCGTCAAATCCCCTCCACCCTGTCCCATTGCTCACCGCATTTACGCTGCCCCCACCTCTAGTCAGGCTGGCCAGATATTGTTTCTGCAGCACGCATTGCACAAGACGGACGCTGAGTGGCGCGTAGCCACTATAGACATACGCAATATCATCAGGGTCTTGTTCGTTTACTTCGTCGACAATAAGGCGGAGCATTTTACGGAGCTGAGAATAGTTCGTCTTTCCGCTATTAGCATGGGCGGCACCAATTAGCAAGGCGTTCATGGACGCCCGAGATTGCAGGAGCTGCAGTTTTTCGAGGGCGTCTAGCGTAAGGAGATGTTGGAAACCGTAGGCGTGAAGAATCTCGCGCTTGAAGTTGTCGAGATCCTTAGGCTTTAGGCCACCAGACATACATGATTCAAGACAGAGTAGACGAAGAACCATCGGTAGTGGGCAGTCACGAGCAATCAGCTCTTCGATTGTGTCATGTTGTGAAGATGGATCGGCACCCGCAGCTAGATTCTGCTGGACTTCCAAGATACGGTTGAAAATGTCCGATCTGGTATGCTTCATAATTTCCTCCGCAATCCCCGTGTGAATCTTCAGACTCTGCTGCTCGGCTTGAAATGCCGGTAGCTTACTCACAAATTCGCGGAGCTCAGAAACGCTTTTTGAGCCATGCCTACTTTCATAGTCAGCTTCTAGGCGCCGGGCGACCTTGTTCAAGAGACCGCCGACGATAGCAAAGTTGCTATCGCGAAGTTGGTCATATAGTTTGTCTGTTGAGTCTAGCTGTATCTTCCGCTTTCTACCTTGCTGCGTCTGCTGCACGGGAGCAGGCGACTTAGAAGAGCTTGATTGTTGCGGAGGTGGCGCTGCGCCGACTATTGACGAATCGACCTCGGCCTGAGAGTTTTGTATCCCGATCACCTCATCTACAAGCCCCTCGTAAGTCAGCTGCGTTAGCAGGACGGTGGCAAAGTCGACTTCTCGGTCAATGATGATCAAGTTTTCGATTGTTGCGCTTGGTGTTAGTGCGAGTAACAAAGCATTACTGGCTGAGGAATCCGTTCCCGCTGTAACTTCTGATCGCATCCGAAGTAGCAAGTCTGCTAGGCGACGTGCATTGTCCCCCTTCCCGATAATCCGTGGAAAGAGGCCATGACGCTGCTGAAGAGACATGAGAGCTCGGGCGGCAAGAAACGTGGGTGTTGGATCTTTGCGCTGTGATAATCAACATCGTTAATTGTGGGAACCGTACTATTGACCCCTGGTTCACCGCTGCAACACCTACAAGATATAGCTCTGCAAAAGAGTCTTCCAACTCCAGAGAAAGGAGGTCTTTCTCTAGTGGTACAAAGTACAGTGGAAACTCTGCGATATTGGCATCTCCAAGAACACCCTCCTCCTCAAGGATCTTATCACATACGAGAGTGCGCCGTGGGACCCAGAATATGGAAAATTCGTGGTTAGCCTGCGTGTTTCGCTGCAGACGCTTAATCTGTTCTTACGATATGGACAATTGTCAGCACGAGCTATGCATACCAATCATTAGAATATTGAAAGCGACGCAATGAAATCGTGCTGCTCATCGATAAGACGACTTAGGGATTGATATCGGGATCAGGACTGACTAGATAGAGGAGGATATAATGTCTATGTAGTCTACTTTTAGATCCCATATGATGAATGGGTAAAGTGGACTTTCAACTTCGAGGCCCTATTGAGGCACTCGTTCTACTTGCAAAAGAGTTACGAGGATGGGGGAGTCTCCAATAAGTGATATGAAACACATACATACCACTAATGGCCTGAGCATGCTTTGCTTTCTCCCCTCTAGCTAGAAATACAACATTTCTTTGGCCGGAGTCGACGTTTCCGTTCTCTAGCCAAAACACCTTGTCGACGCCATAGTCCTGCAAAGTGGAGAACTTGACGAATACATTGATCGGCCCAGCTAGAGACTTCTCCAGGACTAAATTCTTCTTTCCTCGAACCTAGTCAAAGAACCTCAATGTCAGCAATTAACAGAGGATCGCGCAGTCTACTAGAGGAGTCTTACACCTTCAAGCAAGTTGAGCAGGTCCTTACGCGCGCTATCTTTGATGATACCGGCGTCAAGCCCGGCTTGAGGAGCCATGATGAGCTCTTCGGGCGGGCTTGTCATCAATTGGTGGCCGGAAGGCGAGGTGGGAGAGCTCCAGCCACTTTGGTGTGTGGCTAGTGCGCTAAGATATGCCACCAGCCTCAAGTGTGTATCAACAGCCACTGTGTACTTCAACGCCGACGCTTTCGGATAATCCGCGTAGTGTGGTGCATGAGGAACACATTGGTAAAATTCCTCAGGTCTGCACGATCACCGCAGTCTGTAAAGTATTGCCACAGCGCTCCAGCAGTTTTCACCCCTCGCCATCCAGCCGGTATCGACGAGATGGGGAAGGAGAAGGTTCAGTTCTCGTTGAAGACGCCCAAGGGGACAAAAGATTGTAAAGACATCTATCGCTTTATCTGACCTTTCTCCGGACTGATGTTCGTGTAATTCTTAGGGGAGGGAAAGGACATGGTCATTCGGGATAAAATATTCTCCACCGTCACGAGTGTCTTTAAACGCCATGGCGCAGTAACGATAGATACGTAAGTAGTAATTCCCCATACCCTCAATTTCCCAATAAGCCACCTTTAACTCCCTCCTAAACAGTCCCGTCTTCGAACTCAAGGAGATTCTATCCGGGAAATACGGGGAAGACTCCAAACTGATATACGACCTCGCAGATCAAGGCGGGGAACTCTGCTCCCTTCGCTATGACCTCACTGTCCCATTTGCTCGTTGGCTTGCCATGAACCCGTCCATCCAAAGCATCAAGCGGTACCACATCGCGAAGGTCTACCGGCGCGATCAGCCCGCCATGACCAAAGGGCGTATGCGGGAATTCTACCAGTGCGATTTCGATATTGCTGGGAATTACGACGCAATGTTACCAGACGCGGAAATTCTGAGAATTACAAGTGAGGTTTTCGAGGAGCTTGGCTGGAAGGGGAGGTATACAATCAAAATCAACCATCGGAAGATTCTGGATGGCATTTTTGAAGTCTGTGGAGTGCCACAGGACAAGATCAGGACCATCAGCAGTGCGGTTGACAAGCTAGACAAGGTTTGTTCTTTGCTCAGCCTCCTCCGTATCGGTGGGTAACAGCTTACAAATGGCTCTGTAGCTACCTTGGACCGAGGTCCGCCGTGAAATGACAGAAGAAAAAGCTCTAGACCCTTCCGTCGCCGACAAAATCGGTGAATTTGTTATTCTAAAAGGTTCCCGCGATCTCCTCGCTACTCTACAATCAAATCCTACCCTTTCGTCCAACGCAAGCTCTCAAAAGGGATTAGCGGACATAGAACTCCTCTTCACTTACCTCGAAGCATTCAACATACTCGATAAAGTCTCTTTCGACCTCAGCCTCGCGCGCGGCCTCGACTACTACACAGGGGTAATTTTCGAGGTCACCACCGAAGGCTCTGCACCCCCACCCACACCTGCAACCGCTTTCGACTCACCAACACCAACCCCACGACCAAAATTAAAAAAGAAACCCGTGGACCCCGATGACGACCGCTCCTCCGATCCTTCTATCGGCGTTGGCTCCGTAGCCGCGGGCGGCCGCTACGACGAACTCGTCGGCATGTTCTCCGGCAAAACTCAAATCCCCTGTGTCGGCATCTCCTTCGGAGTAGACCGCATCTTCAGCATCACCAAGGCACGCATGAACGCTGACTCCACTGTCCGCAGCAACGAGGTGGACGTCTACGTTATGGCATTTGGCGGCAAAGGCTTCACCGGCCTCCTTAAGGAACGCATGGAAGTCGCTCGGTTGCTCTGGGACGCCGGCATTAAAGCCGAATTCGCATACAAGGCGAAACCGAAGCTTCCAGCACAGTTTAAGGCTGCTGAGATGGGGGGCGTCCCGTTTGCGGTTATCCTCGGCGAGGATGAGCAAGCAGCGGGGAAGGTCAAGGTCAAGGAACTAGGGCTCCCTGAGGGCCACCCGGAGAAAGATGGGGTGCTAGTTGACCTGTGCGGTTTGGTTGCGGATGTACGGAAGCGGCTAGAGAGGAAAGAGATGGGGGAATCATTTGAGGGGGTTGTGGAGACGGTAAAGGAACTGAGTGTGGAGGGAAAAGAGGCTCCGGTGTAAATGGATAAGTGCACCTAGTGTGCATACAGTAATGCCTTCTAGGGAGATAAAGCCTTTAGATGTCAATCCATGGAGATTCCCACCAAATCCACCAGAGGAAGCAAACTTCCCCATATCCTCTTCTCTGCCTCTCTTCTCTGTATGAACTGGCTAGCCACTATCACCAACCAATCCGAGCTTTAGTCATACCCGCTCTACCACTCTCCTGCTGCCATCTCCCTCGACGTATTCTTCCCCCCTCCCCCACCGTGGCCACGGCGGTGGCTACTCTACGGACCAACCCATCCACCCCTTTCACAAGCTCCCCCGCTCTCCCGGATACGCCTAGGTTTTATTATGTGGTGGCTTCGTTACTCAGAGGATCGCTATAGAAACCCTAGTCTGCAACACTCGCCAAATAGCGGTATTCCATGTTGGTGTGTAAAACGACGGTCTCCAACGGTAATAGGTTCTACGTAGGCAAAGCTACCTCGAATTGTTCTGCCTCACACCCATCGAGTATGCTGGACAGTAGCTAGATAAGAACTGAACTGCTGTACTTCGTATTGTGTGGGAGCGCATTGTCTCATTGGGCCAGGTACTCCACTAATCACATTGCCACCGCGAATATACATATCAACGCCCTCTTCATATTGCCCAGTAGAGCGACAACACGGTTCTGTAGAACACACTAGGTATATTGCTAAATAGGGATAGCCATCTATTCGGTTTTTGAGCTGGTGGCTCGGGTATGTGATAGAAGCTACGTAATACCTAATCATAGGTTTGCTGAAAGACCTCGCGTTGATCTTCCAGTGAGCATTCCGAAAAGCGCTTACCTTCACTGTGGCGAATCCGATACCCCTTGCACACGCCACTCGCCCAAGAACTATTCTTCGTATTCTTGCTTTCTAAGGTTCTGGAATTTATAAAAAAGACCGCTCAAAGCCTGCAACTTTGGCTCGCTATGTCCAGTCTTGATTTCGAAACTCCCCTGTCGGTTTAGCGCTTCGACCTGGTCAGCAGTGCCATCACCCGACCAAGAGCCCCCGCTTGATCGCAATAATACTTGGAGCGGCGCTGCCTCTCGTTTTGGTTGCTCCCTTGCTACGTTCGTCGAATTGCGCTGATGAAGCGTGTCAACGGAAACGACAATAGAGTGTCCATCGTTAAATATCGCCACATCAAGGACATTGCCTTCAAGCGGAACAGAATCACGATATATAAGCGTCGAATCCATAGTGAGCGTGAATACGAAGAGAGTAGAGACCCTATGATGGACAGATTAATATGGTACTTGGCGTGAGATCGGATAGATGCATACCCCTCACATGCCACCAGTATATCACCACCCTGGAACTCGCCCTTCGTGTCCCCATTCAGGCAACCCAATTCCGCTTGAGATATACTCCATACACCGGAAACAACTAATTTGTGAATGCGAGCCGCCTCATGGCCCTTCCCACCTTGGGCATCTCCCTGTCCGGCGCCTCCTTCCCCGGCCACAGAACCGACCTCGGGACTTCCCCGACCGAACATCAGTCTGTCTGCAGTAGGGTATGTCTGCTCAGTGGAATCCCTTCCGCCAAGAACGTGTGTACTTATGTATTCATCCACGAGAAGCTTCATGTCGAATTTTTGAAGCACCGAGCCCTTTGCCCAACTCCAAACGTACAAGAACCCGTCGCCTCCACCCGAGATTAGAGTCATAGGGAGCCAACGTGGGATACACAACTTGCTAACAAATTCCTTGTGGCCTAAACAAAACGCCTCAATAATGTGTGCCTGAGGTGGGCCCCGTGATACACGTATATGTTCATCTCTATCTGCAGTAAGGATATAGCTGCAAGGCTTCCCATGTGGAGACATAAGTTCGTCCAGCTTGACATAGGTAATATCTGTCAGCATTGAGACATGGCCCAAGAGAAGCTGATGCTCAAAATTAGGACCCGTCTTTTCGGACGGCTTGTTCGTAGTACGGAGCTGGTTTTCTAGAGCCCTCAGATTACGGGCTGTGTGCACTGTAAGACTGTTGGCGGAGGGAACGAATCTCCTAGGAGCCGATGGAATTCGCGATTCACTTGACCCCGCTAGTGTGCCCCCGGGGGTTGGCTGCGGCAAAGGATGGAGGGGCAGAGAATACACATCTCCGAATTTGTCTGCGCATAATATTGTAGAATCATCAGGGGTAATAGCTATAGCACAGGGGCGTTTCGGCATACTCCTATTTTACTTGAATTAACAAAAACTCTGGATACAGAGCGTCAGTGCTCACCTTGCGCTCAGCAGATGGAGGTGTCCATCACCTTGTAACCTAAAGACTCTGATACATTTATCTTCCCCAGTAACGACAACAACATTATTACAATCCCATGTAGCAATTACCGTGAGAATAGTAGCCACTTTATCGGAAGTTTCTAGCTTTCCCTCTGGAGGTTGATCGCCTTCGTTGCGCACTGTGGGCTGCGCAGACTGGGAGCCATTGCCTTGAATAGCAGCCAGGTTACCGATATCTAATGTTGATAATAGGACAAAATTAGAGAGTGAGAATGAATTGATACGAGAGCCTGCTGCGGCAAGCAATATCCAGTCCCGAGGAGGCCCTGGAACGTAGCAGACTTGTAGGCATTGAAAGGGATGCCGCATGGCGTGGAGTAAATAATGTTTGTCATCCAATGGCACGAGTCGTAGATGCTCGAGGATAACTATCTTGTTAGAGCGTAATGTTATGTAATCAGCCCCCGTGACCCACAAACCATCATTATTTTTACTTCCTCCGTTTACTTTATCGACCTCATTCGAAGATAATTTCATAGCATCTGAAGACTTGACCCTTAAATAACCTACCTTCATCTTAAGAAGATATGGGGGGCAAGTCCGCTAATAAGGCCGTTTACTTTGATAAGCTCAAAGCTCTCCTCGAGCAGCACAAGAGCATCTTCATCGTATCTGTCGACAATGTCAGCTCCCAGCAGATGCACGAGATTAGGCATAGTTTGAGGGGCGAGGGTGTTGTATTGATGGGCAAAAATACGATGGTACGTGTGGATGTGTGGATAGTTTGGAGGCCCGCAGAGGGCAACTACAATCGAACGGTCGATCCTAATTCCTCTAGGTCCGTCGTGCTATCAAGGGCTTTATCGGAGACTTTCCCGAATACGAACGAATTCTACCTCATGTCAGAGGTACTGTTACCTTTCTTTTTGGGCTCCTATCACGGATTCTCATAGCTAGCAGGAAACATTGGTTTCATCTTCACCAATTCGGACCTGAAGCAGATTCGAGAGAAAATTCTTAGCAACAAGGTGGCAGCACCCGCCAGAGCGGGTGCCGTCGCTCCAGCAGATGTGAGTCGTTCTCCTATTTTCTTTCCAAACTGCTATTATTATTTGGCCGCTTCAATTGCTCGGCCCTAACAGCTTCTAGGTCTTCGTCCCTGCCGGTAACACCGGTATGGAGCCGGGTAAGACATCTTTCTTCCAGGCTCTCGGGGTCCCCACTAAGATCGCCCGTGGTACCATCGAAATTGTTTCTGACTTGAAGCTCGTGGACGCTGGCAATAAGGTTGGTGCCTCTGAGGCCACCTTACTAAATATGCTCAACATCTCCCCGTTCACCTACGGCATGCGCGTTGTTCAAGTTTATGACCAAGGACAATGCTTCTCTCCTGATGTTCTTGACATTGAGGAGAGTCAGCTCCTGAATGCTTTTGCCTCTGCGGTGAGGACCATTGCGACCATTTCTTTGGTGCTCGATTACCCAACTCTTCCATCCGTCATTCACTCGGTCGTGAATGGATACAAGAACGTGCTGGCCGTTGCTATTGAGACGGACTATAGCTGGCCTGAGGTCGAGGAGCTCAAGGATCGTATTGCCAACCCCGATGCCTACGCAAGCGCCGCTCCCGTTGCAGCAGCTGCCTCGGGCGAGACTAGCGGAGCCGCAGAAACCAAACCCGACGAGGAAGACGAAAAGGAGGAGAGTGAAGATGAAGGTAATCACTAACTACAACCACAATGCATGCTTTCTGCTCATTAATTAAATCCGCTGACACCGTTTCGCAGGTTTCGGTGGACTGTTCGACTAGGGAGCTTTGCGTAATCTTTTTCCTACCACAATTCTATGTTCGTACACGAGCAGTCAGACCGTCTATATGAGGTTACGGGATAAATAGGATTTACGTCGTCCGATAAAGCACTACCAGAAAAAAACTTTTGACATCACACTCTGCTCTACGCGACCCGAATAAAAAATATTAACCAACTAGGGCCCTCTTTACGCTATTGGCATCTACCTAGTAAGCTACCCCAATCTGTTTTCCCGTCCGCTTTGCGTGGTCCTGTCCGGCGAAAGATTATACATTTTTAACCCTGATCTTCGTGAAGAAGAAAAACGCAACAACATACACTCTAATTTTTTCATGACGCCTCCCACTAAAATCCCATGATCATGGCTTGCTCCCTAAACACAGTATTATTGGACTAACACGTTTATTGCGTAAGCACTAGGGCCTGCCAGACTTCGTGTGACTACATAATAGACTCGAGGGAGCCTTTTCGGGGCTGGATTGGACAGGTAGAAAAGATACACATGTTCCTTTCATCCGGTATTTCTCGTAGGTCGGATGGGGCGACTACTGCCGGCACGGGTGCGATTCAACACTCTTGAGAGGTCAATGGCTGCCGGTGCGTAGAACAGCGTATCTAGGCGTATCAGCGTGATCAACCCCAGCGTGTTGCAGTCCATTTTAGGACTGCCACGATGCCCAAATACGCCGCGTGCACAGCGGCGAATGGGCGTTTCCGGCGGTGTGTCTGATGTAACCGATGACCTGGTACGGCACCTGACCAGGGCGTTATGTAATTCGCGCCGTGCCAAGTCCTTCGTCGAGTACCTGCGGCGGAGTTCAGCTGCAACCAACTGCCACTAATTGCGACTAAGTGCCACTGACTGCCGCTGACTGCCACCAACGGCGTCCTGTCGACGGATGTTCGCGATGTGGACTTGCCCCATTGAATTTTCATGTCATTACCTCAGAAGCTTCCCCTAACGGTTCGCGTTATGTAATGCATGCAACGCCGCTGGCCCTCGTGGCCGCAAGCCCGAGGCCCAGGACCCGTAAATTTCGCCCTCTATGCTTGGCCGCGCGAACGCACGTTTCCTTCCCTGGCAGCAGTCTCGCAGCATGACGAAGCGCCTATGCAACATGGGCCAGCATATGGACCAGCATAAGGAGCCCGGACATGTATATAGTGTGTCGGAGCTGCTCGCTGAGTGCTGCTCTGGGCACGAATCAGATTGACAACGTTGTTGGCCAGTGTCTTGCCAGCTTCGACAACCTCCAGCCATGACGGTAGCAATAACCGACCTCCCCTTCGAGACACTGTCTTCGATCCTCGAAGAAGCTGCTAAGCTCAATGCGCAAGAGACGCCCACGTTTACTTACGGCCTCACCCACGCTCCAGAGCCGCTGCGGAAAACCAGTCTGCAGAGGCATGTGCGTGGGATGGTGCCGCCAGATATGTTGCGGTGGGATACTACGGACTCGATCAGACGAGTCCAGCGGGTGTGGCATGATTGGGCGCTGGATTATTCACTTAAGGAACTATATATAAGGCGGTGGAGAGGCAGTGAAAGGTCAGTTGTTGAGAAGAGTGATGTGTGGCTAGTATGGAATATTGAGATCATAGCACAGATGGCTCAGGTCTCGCGAGCTCAGCAATCCCCAGGTGGAGGTCTCTGGTGTGGCTGTCTACCGCGACTCCTTCGGGCTGCTGAAGAACACTGCGAAGCTCCTCGCCGACTATCCGGAAATTGCATCTCATATCAGGCGTGTGTGGTTCAACGGCTTCTTCGTGGCAGAGAGCAGCCAATACATATTTGATATCCTCCGCAACTGCAGAAACCTAAGGTCGGCCACACTTCCGTGGACCGCTATGAGGCATGGCCAGACTGAGGGCTGGGCCAGGTTGCTCGACCATGGGGCGGGCAACGCACCCCTCTCCTCCCTAGAATTACTAGGAGTGGATTTGAAAGAGTCTCAAATGACTAGCCAGTCTAATAGAGTAGACAACCGAGTCACTGAACATCATGAGATAGACTTTAGTCAGTTGACGCGGTTGAAGGTGTTTGGGAACACAAACTTCAGCCCCATTTGTGACGACGACTTGAAGCAGATCGCCAAGACAGCGTGCAGCCTTAGAGAGATACACATCACAGGAATGTCATCAATCAGTATCGAAGGTAGGGACTCGCCACAGCAGGGGAAATATATTACGCGCTGACTTTCGGAAAAGGAATCCTATCACTGCTACTAGCATCAGCAAGGACAATACGCGTTCTAGAATACTCTCCTCTATCTATGGATGGATTCGAGCATCCGGATCCTGCGACAGCAGCATGTGAGCGGCATATTTGCCCAATACTTCTGGGATGCCCTCGCCTCCAGGATTTGACGATATCAATCCCATCTCTCTGTCCAGAGATTTTCTCTAATCACGAATTGAATTGGTCGGGAGATCTTCAGATCAGAGCAGCAGGTCTTTGTGGCCGGGAAAAATCCTTTATGAATCGCGATGAGGGAAGCCTTGAATTTGCACGCGTTCTCAGCAGCGCAAGGTCCTTGATTGCAACCCAAGCTGAAAAGGAGATCAGCCTTGACATCGAGATCTTTATAGGTGAGTGGGACCTTTTCTCTAAAAGTTCACATACTAGAGGAGCCAGTTTCCTGACCGGTAATCTTCAGGGAATTGGATTTTCGACCCGCGAAAGCAAATAGTCCATGGAAACTTCAGCTTGGCGCAGATCAACTCAGACTTCACATGGCCATCTTCAGTCCGTCCATCCGGAAAAGGTCCATATGGACAGACAGGTCTTTATGGGAAAGATGAGGGACCTTATTCATGTATTCCAGAAGAGTCGTTTTTCGAGGGACTAGAGAAAAGTTACGTTTCATTTTAAGAGATTATAAAAAAGCACAGAGGGGGGGGTTTTTTTTCTACAGTGGGTTTAAAACAGGATACTGCATACATCAATCCCATCACTGGTTCATCCCAATAGACTCGATCAGTAGTCACCGGCTCAAGGCGAATTTATGCGGTGCAAAAAGACTGGTTAGGTAAGGGAGGGAAAAGAGCAAGGCTAGATGATATCACTTCCAGTGTATACATACGTACCAAGCAGCTAGATATTACCGTTGCATACAACATTATATTCTATGATGACCCCTAATCTAGCAAAAATCTACACCCACGAGTCCTCAGGCTCCACTCTTCTCCCGCATCTCCTCCCTCCTCCTCCAGCACCCTCCCACTGACCCGCTGTCTCCAATTCCACCCCCGCTCCCCACACTCTCGCGTCCCCAGCACCGCCATGTTCTACAGCCGGATACTGCGACCGATCGAGGGCAGGGGAGACATAGCCTCAGACATTCCCCACACCAGAAGTCTACAACGCAGAGAAGAGGCCTAGGCGGCAGAGCAGTTGTCATCACTTCTGCGCGAACGCGCAATTCGCGCTCAGCCCGGGCCGCAAAACCACCCTTTCCTCCTCCTCCTCCTCCTCCTTCTCCTCCTCTTCGGCTCCGTGCACGGCCGGCCGTCCCGCATCCTCGTCCACCCGGGATTCAGGGATGTGTTTGAAGTATATATTTCGCGTGGAGGCAAGGTGGTGTGCCCGGGGTGGGCAACAAAGCGAGGGGGTTGAGGGAAGGGGAGCCCGCTAGCTAACGAGTTTTTTTTTTTTGGGGGGGGGGAGGTAAATGGAGCTGGGGAGGATTTTTCGAAGCCGTGGTTCAGAGATCAGTAGTTAGGAGGCGGGTGTGTGGGGGGAACTCTGGGGATGTTATCCGGGGTGTGCGGCGGTTTTTCAATTTTTTTTTTTTTTTTTTTAGTCGATGGTGCGCCCGTGGCTTGAGGCGTTTCTTGGCCCGCTGGTTTCTCTCTCTCTACGTTGATGGGTAGGGATGTTATGGGGAGGGGGGCCACGGCGGACCGGAGGTTTGAGTTTCTTTTTTTTCTTCCCTCCCCTTTCCTCTTTAACGCACTGACGTGCCCAGACAACCCCCTTACTAGAGGATGCTAGGGCCGCGAAAAGAGCAGAATCCTGTTTTTCGATAAGGCAGAAGCTCAGGGGAGAGGGAGGGAGAGCCTATTTTCTAGTTTTTGCGTTTTCGGAAGAGAAGGAATATGGAAAGAAAAAAAGGCTGGGGGTAACAAATGATGCCCCCAAACTCCAATTACTCTTATTCCATAGGCACTTTATTGTAGCCTGGAATTTGACATGGGTATATCTATACATTCTTCATAAAATTTCGAGTCGTGACTAAGTCATCTCAAGCCATAACTTAACCCCCATCAGCCCCCTACCATAGGAGATGATACAGAGCTGTGCGTAATCGTCAAACCCCCGAGGCAAATGCTCGCCCCCGTTTTTGATTTTATCCGTCCCCTTGTCTCCCCACGGATTAAAATTTTTTTTTTCATTGGCGAATTCCCCAGGCCATATCAGCTCCAAAGGCTCGTCGCCCCTCACCTAGCTCGTTTTTAAGAGGAACATGGAACATGGAACATGGAATATATATAATGAAATGACCTTAATGAAGCGTGTAACGACAGCACCTGGCCTTCAGTAAGCAAGATCAAGACGAAGAGATGCCGAGTCCAAAGTCAGCCTCCTTTCGCTTTCGTGGTATTCAAGGTGATTTGCATAGGGTTTGACCTTATGGCGGCCTCAAAATAGGGCAGGTGTTGGCCATTGTAGACGCTGCTATTCCCACGGACCTCGAGTTGGAGAATTCCAGCCGTTGTATTCGCCAACTTGGCAACCAGCAATAGGTTCACCTTCGAACGCATTTCCACCGTGTTATTTCCCGGCCTTAAGGTGAGATTTGGTATCAACGACTGTCCGATGAACGTATTATTAGCGTAAAGGTCGTAGGTTACGTTTCCCTGGGGGCTAGTTAGTCAAATGCAAGACAAGGGCCGAAGGAATTCCATACCATCTGAAGTGTCATGAGCGAAGGGTTAGGGATGTAAGCTTGGCCGATCAAGTTCGGCGCGGTGGTGTCGTTAGACAAGGCAATATGGGAACTTAAGATATCAAAACCCTTGAGCTTATTTAACCCTAGCCACAAGGATTTAGCACAAGACCGAGAAGATCCATCGGGTATGCAATACCTTTGAGTGTAAGCACCTCGTTGTAGTTAACGCTTGTGGCTGGCAGCTTGCCCAGGTGCAAGACTGTCCGGCCCCGTAGTGCCACTCTGAAAGTCTCACTGTTCATGACGGTCTTGGTGTATTCACTGAATTGATCGATATCGGTGATATTCACAGTCTGGTCGATCTTGACTAACGTCGATTTGGTTGAACGAACCTTTGGGAGCTGAAGATAGGCAAAAGGCTTGATATTCGGCTTGGTGCTCTCTAGGAACAAGGCAGCGGGGAATGCATCCAATGTGGGCGTAAAGATGCTAGAGCTATGTAGGAAGGCCTCCTGTTGGATCTGAACGGACTGGTTCGTTGGATTCGTGACCACCATGTTCTTAATCTCCAGTGTTGACTTGTCCACTTGTTGCTGGGCGATGTTTGGGAGTCCAACGTACACCCTACTAGAGGTTAGTCCCATTCCTATGTTCGATCTTGTGACTGCCACGAGTGACAGGTTTCCTCCGTACTCCATACAGAGGTACAAGCAAAACAGGGGAGGGTAGACCGACAAGCACAAGATGATAATCAACTTTGAAGAAAGGAAGCCAATTAGTAGTAACCACCAGTACTTCCGGCAAAATGCCTTGAATTTACCGAAACCCGTTGGCCTCGTCCCATAGCCTGGGTTTTCGGTGTAGGTGGCATTGGGAGCCTTGTCAATGACGTGGTCAGACATAGCGGTCTATACCAGCAGGACCGTAGCCGCGAAGGCGAAGTTCCAGATATGACGGTGTGCGGGCAACGAGGCGGATGCTGTGATACTGTTTCCAAGTATCGACCAACCCAGGACCCTTCCGCTTAAAACAACACAGGCAGTCGACGATTGCCGGTATGCAACTGAACTCGCAAGGTGCACCGCTGTCCAACGGGCTCCGTAGCAGTAGAGATCAAAGGGCGGCTTGGGAAGCGGGTGCGAAGGGTTCTTAAGCCAAAACCATCGCAATAGACTGGGGGCTAGGGACAACCAGCTCCCCGCAAAACAGAGCTCACTCCAGGGTAAGGGTTGCCCAGTGGCGTCATCCGTAGCTAGTGGTAGCAAGGGCGACGCAGGAACTTCAGTCCCATCGTGATACTCCGTTGCAAGCAGACGTGACAAGGTCGAAGGAGGCTAGAACAGGTGCTCCGCGCTGGGCTGCCATCGCAGCTCCGGCCAGGGACACCCTTCCAGTTAGCAGACTGGGGCAGGCCCATGTGAATTCGGGATTACTGCTCCGGGCGGTGTATGGGTGTGTACTGGTGTGTTGGAGGAGGCGAGCCAGCCTCTACTGCTCTCGCCGGCGTGGAGTGTGTGTAGAGGCATTGTGTCGACATCGAGGTTGGTGGAGAACGATCCAGAACGAAACCGGCGCTAAGCTGGACTCGGTGCCACTGCCGGCCAAATCAATCCAACGCTGAGAGTTTTTTTAGTAAAATCCAGCTTCGAGCCTCCAGCGATGATAGGCCACCATCCTCCTCATCATCCGCACGGAGGCCCTCGTCCTAAATTAAGTGACCGCCCACACAAATGGTTCAGGTTATTCCGGCTCATCTGTCATGGCTGACTCGCGACTCTCTGTCTTGGTGCTGCCCTCAGCTTCCAGATCTAAGCCTGTGCGAACCAAGCCAATGCACTGGCCAATTGATACGGCTTGGCCACATCCTGTCTATCAAACGTTGCCAATGCCGCACTGGCTACCTTGAGAACTGCGGCGCAACACCCAGCAACACACCCACACATCCCCTGCCCATCCAGGGGAATATATGTAGTGTATATGTACCCCATTCTCGGCATCGACGGGAGGAAAGCTTCGACCTGACAGGAGCCCTCTGCCACTCCCCACACCCGATAGTATTGATCGGGATAGACCGGTGTTGAGCCCTGCTTGCTTGATGCACATGAGGACGGGAACTGGACGCAGATGAGACATTGGTCATTGGGCCGCTCCAGCGGGTTTTCTGGGGGAAAGGGAGAGCCGCTGGCCCCGACCAGTGCGCATCGCTATCGACACCCACAATCTCAGCTCATCTCGCACACAAAACGGTGCGACGCCAATTACTCCCTGGATCCACAACGCTGAGACTACAATCGAAATGCGACGGCCCTTCGACTGGACAATGGGTATTCCAGCTAAATCACCTAATTTTGCCCCAACTCTGTATTACACCAAAAAATCGTGATTAAAACTAAAGAGAAACATAAGAGACTCCAGCCAACCACAACCTTCGGAGATGCCGACATTGCCAACACATGAAAATGAAGCTATCAAAGCAAACCGAGGTTAACCCAGAACCGCCCAAAAACAAGCTTCAAACCCCTTCAAGGGGATCAGCCCGACAGATGGGGATAATCTGCCGTACATAGCACTAACGCGAGACCTCGGGACAACGTCGGTAGCGCCCAAAAAACAAAAAGCAGGAAATTCAATCGGAAACGGCTACTTTGCAGGCAGAATATATTGCAAGTTGACATCTACATACGCAAAAACACGCGGGATCAGGGAGGAACCCTGCATAGAATACAGTACAGAATACAGAGTACAGAGTACAGAGTACAGAGTATAGCAGTAATTAAGCATTTCCCCTCCTTTCTCCTCCCCTGACCCTTTCCCGCTCCAACTTTTACAGGATAGATGTAGTAAAACCGACAAACGGGCGAATAAACAAATACACTTACATGATCACCACTCCGTGCAAAAAAAAAGGTAAAAAAATAAGGTAAAGGTTCAAATAAAAAATAGAATAAAAACCTGGGCATAGCCAACACACGCACGCGTGTGCATATATATATACAAGTATGGATGTACGGAGGATATGTAAGAACGTTACCGACGAACCGACAGACCGCCTTACGCGGGCAAGACGGGGGAGGGGAGGGGAGACA
The DNA here is from genome assembly GCA_021527465.2 of Geoglossum glabrum. Classification (NCBI taxonomy): domain Eukaryota; kingdom Fungi; phylum Ascomycota; class Geoglossomycetes; order Geoglossales; family Geoglossaceae; genus Geoglossum; species Geoglossum glabrum. Next base: position 33,263 of record JAJDFE020000105.1, read on the forward strand.
AGGCAGGACAAAGTGAGGTAAGGTAAAGGTAGAGAGGTAGAGGCAGGGAGAAACGGGAAGCGGAGGAATATCCTCGGCTCTGGCTCTCTCTCTCTCTTCCTGAGTGCAGTCGGTCGGTTTAGCGGGGATTGTTTTTCGTCTGAGGGTTGGGTGGAATGGTGGGGAGGGTTTATTTGTTCCTCGAATGTTGGATTTGCGAGAATCCTCTAGGACAAGGTTCCGAAGTTACAAAATTACAAGTATACATAGTGTGTTGTGATTTGAGGGTACCAGATGCGCCTTGAGCCATGCCATGCAGAAACTTGCACCAGAAGGAAAAGGAGAGAGAGAGAAAAGAAAGAAAGAAAGAGGGAGGGATAGTAGCGTAACAAAGGGGAAAAAAAATAAACTGTCCTCTGTGTGGGGGAGATATGGAACACGAAAACAACGCCATCGATGCCAACTCCCTGCCGTGATGATACCTGCTGCGACGTAGAACCCGCTAATGCACAGACAACCAATCGAACTGGCTGGTAAGGGGTTTGAGAAAGACAGACGCTTGCGTCCTGTTGACATCGAAAATTAAGGGTATCCGACCTTCCCACGTCGATTTCGAAACAAATGCAGCAGATGACGCCCATACCAGAAAGCTAAATCAAGAAACTAGAGAGTGGTCAAGTAGGATTTGACTTCTTGCGGCTGAATATACTCCGGGTCTTAGATTTGTCCCTCTTTAGCTTGCCTTGGGATTGCATATTCGGTGATGATCGGCCTCGCTTCTCGTCTTCGTCGTACTTTGACTTATAAATCCTAGAATAGGTGAGAATTAAGTCTGTATAGCAGGAGTTTCCGACTCCCAGGACCTACCAGCTGTTCCCGATCATGCTTATGCCCTTGCTCTCGGCTTGCCGATAGAATATTGCGGCTTTTTTCAGGTCTTTTTTGCAACCGATTCCTCGCGCATAGCAGAAGCCGGCCTCAGCCAGCGCATCACCGTCGCCCCAAGCTAAAATGGTAAAGGATTAGCTGTCGTGCGGCGTGGTTTAGGTATGTACGGGGGACTAACCTCCAGCTATTTCGAAGCAACGAAGGGCTAAAGCCTTGTCCTGCTCGATCCCCCACCCATTCATATGGCTAACTCCTAGCTCATAAATGCTGAGCGCGAACTGTGCCCTTCGCGTCTTTCTTTCCATATAATCGAGAGTTTTCCCCTCCTTCTCTAGATCCTCATCGTCTGCTACTTCCAGGCTTGAGCAGTCAACCGCTTTGCGCAACCATTGCACACCTTCCTTTTGGTTGGGTCTCATTCCCCACCCATGCCGACAAGCAAGTGCATACATCAACATGCCAGTTGGGTGGTTTGCCTTAGCCGCTAATCTCAAATGGTATGTAGATTCTTTAAATGAACCATTCTCGTGGCACTCAATGCCCTTAGTCACATGGTCTTCGGAGGACATGTCTATGGAGGAGGTACCAATGGTGTTGGGCTTGACGGTACTGGAAGAAGCCACTGAGGGAGATGAAGTGTGGGCCCCTAAACTTCGGTTTGGTGATCCATTGCGACTTGAGGGTAGACTTCTGCTGGGAGGCATTCGGTCGGGAGAGGTTGGCCGGAGCTCATCCATTGCGCCAGTAGGGGCTGGAGTGGTGCCAGGACGGACTGGGGATGGAGGAGATGGTGGCCGATACATCGTATTGGGTTTGGTGGGCGCAGCGTTTATATTTTGCGCCGGCGGCCCTGTCCAGGTTAATAGATTTGTTTGACTAGAGTCTTGAAATATGAGTGAATTCCGCTGGAGAGCTCTCCCACGTGGTAACGAAAATCGAGAGTAAATGTATGACGGAGCTGGCCCTACGTTGCTCTCCGTCTCCCCGGTGTACTCCTCGCTGTTCATACTTACAGGAGTATGCACCGTATCGTCCACAAACACATAAGGTTGACTATCTGAGGAAGTTTGACGCGAAGGAACGTCGAACGACGGTCGGCTTGCTCTGCTCATGGGCCTTGAAAAATTATATGGAGTTCGAGGCACATGGGTACCACCGACGGAGTACTCAGAACTAACTGATGGAGAGCGGGGGGGCATAAGAGCGGAAGGTGACAGTGAGGATGTTGATCCGGACATCAGACTACTCGAGGAAGGCTGTCTTGATGGGATAGATGTGAATGACGCACCCATAGCTGTCGCAAGCTCATCGTCAGAGCTGTCTGCTGGAACAGATCTAATGCTTGACGATTGTTGGAAAAGCGAAGCCTTCGGTGGTGCAAGCGCATTCGTGTTGTGACTCCTCGAGGCATACTCCTTTGATGACCCTCGTCGGTATGCACCCATTCGGTTATTGTTTTCATCAGGCCCCCTCCGCTGATTTGGACTCGTGCCTCTCTGGTTAGCAACTTCCAGGCCCCGTTCATCCCGAATTTGCTCGGGTGATTGTTCCCGACGCGCTCCGTAGTATCCTGGAGAGTCAGGAAGAGTGTTTGGAAGAGTGTTCGCGATGTGCCGTCCACGACCAAGCTCACTCGTGGGATTCAGAGACGGCATTGGGTCAGCCCCTACTGGCGGAGGTAAGCCGCTAATCCGTGGATGCAGAGAAGTGGGCCGATTTCCAGGCGTAGACAATGCAGGCTTGTTCGAAGCTGTGTCCTCCTCCTCAGACGACGGCTCTGTCTCAGCAAGAGCCGTGCCAACTGAGAAGGAGCGGAAATAACCTGGGCGGACATTGGCGAGAGAATTGGCGATTGCGAGAGGCGGCAGTCGGCTCATGCGCTTTCCATCCTTCTGGCTATCATCTAGCTGCTTTGCAAGCAATCGGCCCTGAGCTAGAAATGCGTCTAGTGGCGACAACTCCGGAGGGATCTCTCCTTCCTGATGAAGGATCCGGGGTGAAGGTTGTCCGCTGCGTTGACTGTCCAGGGACTTTCCGCGCAGCTCGATAGCATTTGGTCGGTTCGACATGGCGTCGCGGGGGGAGCGATATCGATGTGAGGATGTCGGCGTGAACAGTGTCGCTATGTTTCAGTATCGCGTGAGCGAGAGAACGAGCGAGGGACGAGAGTCGGACAACGAGATGGCGGCACCGCTAGTATGGTATTGCGGCGTTCAATTGCAATTTCCGACAAACGACCATGCCATATAACAAAGACCGACTGTACTCTGTACCAAGGCCTGAAGTGAAGGGTCCAAACGAATGCAATCGCGTTGATGAGGGTTTGACGGGTGGCAGGTTCGGAAGCGAGACGTGGTGAGTGGATGAGCGCTCCACCCAGACAGAGCAGGCCTGGACTCCGTCTCCCGACGGGCGTGTACAGAGTGTTCTCAGTGTGAGAACGAGTACACTGTATGCACGCTCGGGAGGTGGTGGCGATTGATAATAGGGTTGGCGCGACCTTGCAGCAAAAGGGGCTCCCTGTAGGTACGGGGAATCCGTGCAGCCGCGCGTCACAGGGCTGCCATTCGACGCACGCGGAATTGCAGTTCGCAGCTCTGGGCTCGCGGGTCCGACCAGCAGTCTACCTATATGTATTCGTTCGAACAGCACGGCTGTCCAGCACTCGTCCAGAATGCCCGGTGTCTGTGCAGCTTGCAGAGCGTAGAGCGCAGAGTGCAGAGTGCAGAGTGCAGCGGGTCTCGCTGTCTCCGCACCAAAAATAAACCGTTCGGAGCTGTCTGTCTTGCAGTGCCTGTCTTGCAGTGCCCCCGACGTTGACTAAGTGCGCCCGCTCTGTAACTGCTCTGTACGTAACTGGGGATTCCAACGCCCCGCGGAACCGAACCAACCATCGGCCTCACCGGCCACCGACCTCAGCCTCTATCCTAAGCCTCACCTTAGATAGTGCTTGGTACATGAACGAACTTCGTGCCATCTCATGCCATCTCGTGCTATGCTTTTCGAAGCCTCCTGCCTCTTCAGCCTGCGGACAGCAAAAACGCACCGTTTCTCTCTGCCAAAGGCGGCACTAGCCTTTAGAGAGCACGATCGAGAATATCCCCATCTCTGCTGTGCCGTGATTACCTAAGGCTCTCAAGCCCATTCTGCACGTTTCAATTTCCCGTCCTATTGCTGACGACTGCCAAGTAAACGAAGAGAGACATGATTTTATCTTGTATACAGTCATCAAGAGAAAATATGCCTCCCCAGACATCAAATCCCGCTAATGTGATCCCGGCGCCCGTTACTACTGCCATTGCCACATCATCCCCTTGCAGCCTGCCCCCTCTACTCCTCGTCTCCAATCTATCCAGGAAACGAGTCAACACGAGAATCACAATGTCCCAGGAATCCCCGAGATGACGTACCTTTGGCGCAAGATAGAATCTCAGGTAGCTGCTCCCTGCGATCTCATACTCCACGAGCAGCGGCACCTCGTTTGACAGGCAGAGTTTGACGGTCGAAGACAGAGCAGTTGCCTTGCAGAAGTTAACCAGGTATTTAAGCGAAAATGTGAGAGCGACGGGCTCGCTCAGGTCAATTGCTACGTTTAACTCAGGCTTGTCGACATTGTTATGACTTCGCAAGGTGACGGATCCATTTCCAATTTCACCGACGCACGAAAACTTCACTCCCTCCTTGGTGGCTTCAATAGAGACTAGTAGTGTCGTTAGACTATAACACGGTCAAGATGGACGCCAGCGGAACGTACCCGACTCAGACAACGCCACTAGGTCCCTACAGACCCTCTGGAATTCTGCTGACGGCAAGCTGATAGTTGCAGCATACTCCGTATCTGGAATCCCCAAGTGCTCTTGGTCTATGTCCATGAGCTTAATATCATATTCGCTCAACCTGTCGCTCTCGCTACTCTCAAACATTAGGCCGACGATATCGGGATTGTCTTCCGCCTTCAGGGTCAAGATGTCGTCATTCTGGGCACAACGTATCACCTTTGTCAGTGACGCGAGATTGATACCTAGTGCGATGTTCCGATCGCAGCGGTATGGAGAAAATGCCTCGGCTTTGAGCATCATAGACACGAGGGCAACGTGAGAGTTATCCATGGCCTGGAGCGCGATACCAGAGTCATTGCAATCGAAGTTACAATCTTGAACGAGGTCTTTGATGGCATCTACTACCTAATGCTAGGATTTAGATAACCGTTTGGCATAACTGTAGAGAACAGGAATGGGGTATTAAATTGCAAACGAACCCTCTTGAGAAGGAGAGCCTGTTCCAGACGCGCTTCCAACACTGGAATTATAGATGATGTTAGCACAACTTAATCGATTTAATCAGGATATCCGTCGTGACATACTAGCTGATAAGTTCAAATGTGAGTATAAGTCGAGAAAGAGGCTTATTTGATTGATTTTCTTGGGCAGTTTTATTGTTATGGGGTGTGAAGTGGGAGAACGCGACGAAAGTCGCGTCAGGCCTAAAGGCTGACATGAGCACAACCAATTAAGCCTCTTCGGGATAGCGCGTTGGAATTTCCACCAAACTGTCCGGCATCGCGCCCATTCTCTCAGATGGTGGCTACAACGCAACTGCCCGCTCTCTCAATTACGGCCATGATGGCTGCAACAGCGATTGGCGCGGCCTCCGACTAGTTGACAGGGCGAGTTCGCTGATGAAATAGATGAATGGGAGTTGGAAGACAATACAACACAGAATCGATCCTAAGTACGGGCACATGCTTGCAGTACGCAATCGCAAAACCGCCCAAAGCGCGATGCTCAAGGCCAAAAAAATAACGTACACCACTAACATAGATTATTCTAATTTCTCCCGATCTGCAACCGGAACATAAACCCCCGAAGGCGACATGCCACCGCCAGGCCATGACAGTCTGCGCGGCTCGCAGCGACAAAAGGTATGGGTACGTGTGGCGCGTAGGTCCTAACACGCAAGCGTACGAAACCGTATACATAGGAAAATCGGAAGAGGAGAGGGAAAATGGGGGAAGAAATGAAAAAAGAGAAGTCCCATAAAACCTCTACCATAGAAGTACTCTTGACCGTTGCTGAGCTCGGGATACCGGAATAGTTAGTTCCTTGTTAGCATATTTGAGTTGGCTTCTTTCTTTTACATTCATATACGGAGGCGCGAATCTGGAATTATACGAAGAGCTCGTTTTAGGTTTCGTGCCTGTGGATTTGGGAACTGTAGTCGGTAGGTATATACATACAAGCGATAGGAACTTAAAAGTAAATCATACAGATATGTACTTCTAGAGCGATTACTGCGCTTTGCTCTCTTATTCGCCCGTGCCTCTCCCTCTAGCTCAACGGTCCACCTCCCCAAACACAAGGTCACAAGTGCCTATAATCGCTACCGCATCTGCAAGTAGATGGCCCCGCGAGATTTGATCAAAGCAACCCAGGTGGGCAAATCCTGGAGCACGGATTTTGCACCGGTATGGGCGCTCGCTGCCATCACTGACTAGGAAGACGCCCATTTCGCCTTTTGGAGCCTCAATAGCGGAGTATGTCTCACCAGGGGGTACAGTATATCCCTTGGTGAAGAGTAGGAAGTGATGGATGAGCGCTTCCATATTCTCTTTCATTGCTGCCCGGGGCGGTGGAGAAATTTTGTAGTCCTCAACACGTACGGGCCCAGGAGGCATCTTGTTGAGACACTGGTGAATGATCCTTAGGGACTGCCTGAATTCTTCCATGCGGCATAGGTAGCGATCATAGCAGTCGCCATTCACACCAACAGGCACATCGAACTCGACCTGGTCATATGCATCGTAGGGCTGACTCTTCCGTATATCCCATGGGACGCCACTCCCGCGAAGCATAACACCGGAAAACGAATAGTTTAGGGCATCGGCGGCGGAGACAACGCCAACCCCTTTGGTACGACCTATCCAGATACGATTGTCTGAGAGAAGTTCTTCTGTCTCGTCGATGCGATCTCCGAATTGGGTCGCCCATTGATAGATATCATCAAGAAGCCCGAGAGGTATGTCTTGATGGACACCACCAGGACGAACATAGGCAGCGTGGAGACGAGCACCGGAGACACGTTCGTAGAATTCCTGGAATAATATTAATATGGATGTCTAAAGCCACAGGTAGTGGTAGAATCCTCACCATCAATTTCTCTCTTTCCTCAAATCCCCACAAGAATGGGGTCAGGGCTCCAACATCCATGGCATGCGAAAGAACGGACATGAGATGATTCAGGATTCTTGTGATCTCTGCGAACATCGTTCGGATCCACTTTGCTCTCTCCGGAATTTCAATATTAAGTAGCTTCTCCACTGCCAAAGAGAAGCATTGCTCGTTCGTCATCATCGATACGTAGTCCAGCCGGTCGAAATACGGGAGTGCTTGCAAGTATGTTTTGTATTCTATAAGTTTCTCTGTTCCCCGGTGCAGCAACCCAACATGCGGATCCGCTCGAACGATCTCCTCGCCATTCAGTTCTAGAATCAACCGAAGTACTCCGTGAGCTGCAGGGTGCTGAGGGCCGAAATTGACGGTGTAGTGCCGAATCTTTCGGCTCTCTACACTATCGCCCTCCTCAGTCCGGGTGTCGAGTTGCTGGTCGTTTATGGGATGAGCAAAGTCCTTGTCTGTTTGAATGAGCTTGGTGCCTTCATAAGTCTCAGCATAGCGGCGGGACACAGAGGTCGCGATTGACCGGCTGAGTGGGATTGGTAGAGAGCGTCGTCTTGATGTCAGGCGTGGATATAGCCGTTTCGCATTGCACCTCACGAGACAAGTAAAGGAGGACGCCATCGCAAGTAGAGTCCCTGAGGTGACAAACCTCAATTACTGTAGCTAGGTGAAGGCAAGGATAGATAGGAGGCGGCGCGGCAATTCGTATTTCTGTTCAACAATTGCATCGCTCGATGAGGTTGGAGAAAGTGCATGACTAAGGTGGGTTGCAGGCGCTGTGATTGGCCTGGCCACCCGTAGAGCCGCAACACTAGATCTGCCAGAAACTGCCCCGCCAAAAAAACTTCAATAATCCCTATTATTCTTTCCTACAACAGCGCCAGGCATGCCAGCAATAGACGGGCGTCGCGTAAGTCCTTTTACGGGAGAACGCACTAATCCTCAGTCAACTAATTTAATACATAGACCGTTGGGGTGAACGCGGAAACAGTAACACACGTCTCCTCCACAGATTTCCCAGGGCATTACCCAGGAGAAGACCATTCATGGAGTATTGCAAAGTTCAAGGAGGTGCGTTTTTCCGATTGCTAGATCGTGCAACTCCTACTAAGTACTAGACCCTAGAACCTTCAAATTGTTGTCCACCATAGTGAACCACTGGATTGTTCCTTCTCTCTCATCGGCGTCGACGCCTCTATCGCAAATGCGTTCCGCCGCATCCTCATTGCTGAAGTCCCAACACTGGCTATTGAATATGTCTTCGTCTGGAACAATACCTCTATTGTCCAGGACGAAGTTCTTGCTCAACGTCTCGGCCTTGTACCTCTCAAGGGATCGAAGGCAGGGCTTACTTGGCTAAAGTGGTACAAGAAACCAACGGAAGAGGACCCATATGTGGCCCCCCCAAACGATTACAATACGGTTGTCCTGAAGCTTCAAGTCGAGTGCACAAAGAATCCCAATGCGGAAAAGGGAGAAACAGATCCGACAAAACTCTACAATAATGCACATGGTAATTTGGAGCACCATCCGCTAGATTGCAATTTTTGGTCTCTAATATTATTATAGTCTACTCCTCTGCATTAACATTTCATCCCGCTGGCCAACAAAAGGAACTCTTCCCTGCACCTTTTGGATCTGTCGCCCCTGTAAACCCAAATATTCTCCTTGCCAAGCTCCGTCCTGGCCAAGCCTTAAACCTTGAGATGCACTGCATCAAAGGTATTGGTGCAGATCACGCCAAATTCTCGCCCGTCGCCACCGCATCGTATCGTCTACTGCCAACGATTACCATCACCTCCCCTATAACTGGAAAAAATGCAACAAAATTTGCTCGTTGCTTCCCACGCGGTGTCATTGGATTTGAGGCAGTGACCGCTGAGGAAGCAGCCCGTGGTGAGGGTATCAAGGGTGAGAAAAAAGCGGTCGTTAGAGATGCGATGAAAGATACAGTTAGTAGGGAGTGTCTGCGTCATGAAGAGTTTGCAGGAAAGGTGAAGTTAGGGAGGGTAAGGGATCACTTTATATTTAGCATCGAGAGTACGGGGCAGTTTGACAGCGACGAGTTATTTGTGGATAGTGTGAAGTTGTTGAAAGTTAAATGTGAGAGATTAAGAAAGAGCTTGGCAAGTATGGCGAGATGAGACCTTTTCAACGCCTCTTAAGCATTTTTCGGAGTTTAGGCAGGTCAATGGCGGAAATGTCACTAGACTATATCCAAGAGCTCTCGGGAGTCTCCTCGAATTTCAACTAAAGTCAAACATCTCCCCTACAAGCAGCCGTTGGTATTTCTCAACCACCTCCCTTGTGCGCACCAAAAGACTAGCTGCCAGCATCCGGACTCGCTCTCCATCCGCGTTCCCCCTACCCTCTCCCGCAGCCTCGAAAATCACAGTTATCCACTCTTGTGTCTCCAATAGCTCTTTTGAATGCTCCTCCGCTAGGCGCCGCTTATCCTCGTTCATTTCAAGAAGGGTAAGCATGGCGAATAGTAACGCTTCTAGAACAGTAGGGTCGGACTGCTGACGCAGCGAGAGCAGCAAGTCCCAGAATTCAGATGTCATTTGGGGCAGCGAGATTGTCGAGGGGCCAGATGCGTGTAGGATGAGAGCGAGAGTTTTGAGGTAAGATGCCAAGAGAAAGGGGTCAAAATAAACAGACTTGCTACCGCTGGAGCCAACGAATCGATTAATATTGTACATAAGTGAGTAGCGCGTGATAAACTTACTACGTTTTGACATGAACCCACCAGCGCCCGGTTAGAGGAAAGAAGAACCCGTCTGCGACCACCTTTGCTAATTCGTTCGCGATCGGCTTCTTACGTCTCTTCTCTACCTCTATTCGGGAGGAGAATGTCCGCACTTTCAGTACATTCGGTCCAGAGAATTTATCCACAGCCTCAGCTGCCATAGGTGCTATCATAATTCTCTCCAGTTTCTCAGACAGTGTGTCCACTGGAGACGTGGTCGCGGCGTAGATTTTATGCAGTCTTTCGGGGAGCATTTTAGACGGGAATATAGGTACTGATCCGGCTCCCGTTAGTGCTGCATCCTCACTACTGTAGCCAGCTAGCTCTCTGGCGCCAATGCCTAGCGTAGAAAGGATAGATGCTCGTTGGCCCATGGAATAGTCTCCATCAAAGAAAGTTTTCGAAAACCACTGGCCCATATTTAGGGGTTGGGCGATCAAAAGCGCAATCATGGCCTGCAGACGCTTCTCCTGAAAATTTTCCATGTCATACTTGTCGTTAAGGCCAGTAAGAATAGCTGCCAATTCTTCGGCATGATCAGAAACTTCTGTGCCGAAGTTCGCCTTTCTGCGAATGAGCGTAGCCGCCGTTGAAAGGGCCAGGCGTTGTCGATCATAGTTCTCTGTATCTCGTAGGCCCGACAGGAGATCTCGAATATAGCTAAGACATCTGTGAGCGGCTTTCACAATAGGTAGGTAAGCTTCCATTACTAACACAGGAGCGGTGGGCTTGTTGCGCTGTACAAGGGTGGGGTCCTCGTCTTCATCTTCATCGTCCGAGTCTGGCTTTTCGTATGGTAACAGCTCGTCCTCGCCTTCGCCCCTAATCTCTTCGACAGGACCAATCTTTGACGCTGACTCCATAGGCTGTTTGGCTTGTCGGGTTGCTGAACCAAGGGATGTTTCGCCCCCCTTCACTTTGCCGATAATAGTACTCTCTTTCGCTCCACCAATACTTGTAGACTGTAGGCTGTTAATCGATCCTAATTGATCTTGAACAGCCGTCAGGCTCTTGTACCACGTAGCCTCATGGCTGTTCATCTCCTCTATACCGAAAGTCATTCTTTTATCCGGATTGTCTACAAGATTTGAAACGGCCGTGCCAACGACCATTCCCAGAAAGCGACTTCGAACCGATGAAGCAGCCAGTCGGTTCGAAACGCCACTAAGGTGTGTGCTCGAGCGAGCGAGAGTAAAAAGATGCATTGGGTGCGATCGATGAACGTATCCAGCTGTAAGTAGAAGGATTTGTGTGTTGACTAAATAATATTAGTTGTGACCAAGAATGGGTATATAATTACGATACCTTCTTGGTGCAATATTGGAGTGTGTTTGATATAAAGCTTATCGCCAAATTGCTGCATAGACTTTTCTAAAACCTCTTGGAGGCTCTCTAGACGGGAGTTTTAGCAGTCGAAGATGGCAAGAAACAGCATACAAATGTACCTTCATCCTGGGAGATGGCAGCAATTGCTGCCCTTCTGATGCCGACAGGATCTCCAACCCCACCGCCCCAAGTGGCAACCAACCAAGACACAAGGTTCTCTTTAAGGGGCACACTGTCTCCAATCACACCGTGCAACAACGCTGCTGCTCCTGATACAACGTCCGTATCTTCACGCCACCAACTCTCCCCGGCACGCTCCTTATCCAAGCTAAAATGTTGCTTCCCGATAATTCGTAATAGCGAGTGGAGGAAATTCCGCCGATCATGGGCCGGTAGCCTAGACAAGAGAGAATGGAGCTGCACCCATTGCTCTTTATTCTCCAGGAGAAGGTAGCTATAGACCCGCTTCACAATTTCGTCTATATTCGATTAGCACCGTCTGCCCAGCACCTAAAAAAAAAAGGGTGTCTAACCCATATAACCTAAACCAAACGACTTGCTCAGCAACTGCACCATAGCCTTCCATGCATCTAGATTGTCTTCTTGGAGGCCTAAAGCCATTTTGGCAACATTTTGCCCGATCCACGCGCTATACTGACTACCATTCGCAATCCAGTAGTCCTGCACTATGTCATTGCTAGAAGCCTTGACAATATCAAGGGCTTCGGCAGCTGTTGAAAGGAGCTTCCCGCCACCTATGATAGATATAAACTCTTTCCATACCATATTTCTCCTCCAGGGAGCATCCACAAGGTGACACTCAAGGTCGCTCCAGGCTCTTGATACAAATCTCGTGCTCTCAAGTAGGTGAGCAATTATATCCAACACATCTGCGATATGTTGTCCGGTCTCAGGGATACTAGTTTTCCTATTTCCCTCCTTTGAAAGTGTAATAAGGGTCTGGAGTCTAACTAAAAGCGCCCCTAGTCCGCTGACACTAGAAAGACATTCGAGAAGAACCTTCCGTTCTTTCGGGTGGGTCCGCGTTTTCCGCTGATTTTCTCTACTATCCAGGATTGCCCAGTAGTCTGGGACGACTGAGCTAACAAGAACGTTGACCAACTTGGCCACCTCAGGTCCAGGGACAGTAATCTGAACGCTTCTTTCGCCCGGAGCATCGGGATCGAGATACCTCAGGGCGCGTTTCAAAGTCTCAAAGTCCGGCTTCGAGCGCAGAGCATCCAATGCATCACCAACTGACAAGATGGGTCCGCTGGATATGTTGCCCGCCTCCTTGGCCTTGGCCGCCTGGGAAATTAATTGTCCATCAGTGAGAAGGCCGGCTGTCTTCACTGGCGTGAGCAGCTCGTCCATGTTCCGCCGTATTAGTCGTAGAAGAGCTGCGAGTCACAAGAACCATCGTGCTCTAGCCCGTATGTCTTGATATTCCGGTTAGGTCAATGCGCTAAGCCTTATCACAGCGGCTATCGCGTTAAGCTTCTCACCAACCACAACACCCAACAATACGTAGTAGTCTGCTCGAGCAAAAGGGTAAAAAGGACAAACATGGAGACTTTCACGGCAGATTTGCCTGCGCCAGGTTCACAAGGATCAAGAAGGAGGTGGTAGGTTTGCGGAATCACTCCTTCCTCTGCAGTACCAGCTTACAAAACCGCCCCAGGAAATATCTAGACAACATCCTCAACAGGACAGGGCCCTTCACCGATGGAACGTTTGCACCTGGAATAGGGACGATCCAGGCTCTCGAGCGCAACAAGATCCTGTTTGGCCCCTCGTCTTTATTATAAAGCAGTTTTTGACCGCTAACGTCCAAAAGTGTAATGTATGTAGCTAGCTTTAGCCTCTGGACTTTCGTCGGGATTAACGCAACATAGAGGCGCAGGTGGTTTGGGTTGTGAGATCCTGAAAAATCTGGCTCTCTCAGGTTTTAGAGATATTCATGTCATTGATATGGGTATGTTCGTCTATCACGTCACTTTATGGTCTTCACGCTTAGCTTTTGCTGGAGACACAATCGATGTATCGAACCTCAATCGCCAATTTTTGTTTCGAGAGGCGGATATTGGAAAACCTAAGGCCGTCGTCGCAGCCGAATTTGTTGAGAAGCGCGTCAAAGGTGTCAAGATCACTCCATACTATGGGGCGATTCAAGACAAGGACGAGGATTACTATATGCAGTTTCAACAAGTGATATGCGGACTTGATAGCATCGAAGCCAGGAGATGGATTAATGCCACATTAATAAACATGTTCGATCCCGACAATGTTGAGAGTTTGAAACCGCTAATTGATGGGGGGACTGAAGGAAAGCGACAACCACCATCCCGCTCCGACCATGTCCCATATACTGACGATATCATCAGGCTTCAAAGGTCAGTCGAGGGTCATCTTACCGACATTGTCCTCCTGTATTGAATGCCAACTTGACATGCACGCCCCCCGTGCCGCCGTCCCTCTATGTACCCTCGCCACCATCCCACGCCAGCCAGAACACTGCATCGAATGGGCACACATCATCGCCTGGGGGGAGGAACGCAAAGGAGACACGCTTGACACTGACGATCCTGAGCACATCGCTTGGTTATACCAAAAGGCACATCAACGCGCAATGGAATTCAATATTGGTGGCGTCACGTACTCGCTCACGCAAGGCGTAGTGAAAAACATAATCCCGGCAATAGCGTCCACAAACGCCATAATTGCAGCGAGTTGCTGCAATGAAGCCTTCAAGATTGCGACGAACACAAACCCCTACCTAAACAACTATATGATGTATAGCGGCGACGACAGCATCTACACCTATACTTTTGAGCATGAGCGAAAAGAGGATTGCCCAGTTTGTGGGAACCTAGTGAAAGACTTGTGGGTAAATGGAAACTGGACCCTGCGGGAATTCATTGAGTGGATGAAAGAGCAGCCAGATACGTAAGTCTTCTATAGTTAGGGCTGCCATGGTGCGTCATAGTGTCTAAGGGACATGGCTAACAAAGTATGATCAAAATTGCAGCCAGGGCCTCAAGAAGCCAAGCCTCAGTAAGTCAGGCAAGTCGCTATACATTCAAGTGCCCGGCCTGGAACAGCAAACCCGCCCGAACCTAGACAAGAAACTCTCGGAGCTCGTATTCGAGGGAGAGGAAGTAGCGGTATCCGACCGGTCGCTTCCCGTCACCTTGCGGTACAATTTCATGTTCAAAAAGTGAGGCTACCAATGTCATGTAAATACCTAATGCAGTATCGCGAGTAAGGCGTTGGCGGATGACGCGGTGGCTTAAACCCGACCAAACTCTCTTTTGCTACGCACAAGCTTTGCGGCAAAGATTATTCCCAAATACGCTAGACGTTCTATTCGTGACTAGGAGGCGCTCATCGACACAGTGCCGGTCAAACAACGGCGAAAAGGCGCAATATATTACAGTTAAATTTCAGAAAACCCAGTGGGAGCGATAGCCCCGCTGAAAGCTAGACCAGACCGTTCAGTCTCGAGGTATCTAGTACATGGAGAACACCCCGACAAAAAAGCAAATAACGCCATGATGAAAGGACAATACCGACGTTACAACAACTATAACCATAAACAGGCTGATGGGCGGTGGAGAAGTTAAAAACATAAAAAAATATAAAATGTAAAAAAATATAAAAAAAAACTCGCTGGATAGATTCGCAGCTCGAAAAAGCAGTTAGTGATCGCAGTGAAGAAAGAAAAAAAATTAGACACATCTATATTGTACACGGAAAAGAAATCTCCGGTCTTAAATCAACGACGTAATGTGCAAGCTATGAAGCTTAAATACCGCGACAACCCGCTTTGGAAAATACCCAACATTATTCCTGCCTCAGTCGGATCCAGACCCTTTTTTTTCATATTCTCGTCAGGGTGGGGGAAAAAAAACCCGAGTTTACCAAAATAGAGTACTTCAAAAAAATAAATAAAAAAATATAGAATATTAACCCGAAAAGGGGAGGAGTAGTAGCTCTCATTGTCGTGAAAATGTCGAAGAATTTTCTAGGCTTCGTCAGGAGATGCCGGTTCCCCCCTCTCACTCTTATGGACCTTTCGATGTCGTCGCAAATTAGATACAACTGAAAAATTACGACCACAACCTTCGACATCGCATGAAAAGGCTGTTTTCAAAATGTCAGCAAGTGCTCGGGGTTTCTGTAAGAGGCTCATCTGATAGGAAACTCACGCTTTTCTCCGGTGTGGCTGTACATGTGTGTTTGCAACGAGCTCGGTCTCGTGAAACGCTTATCACAGACCTTACATTTGTGTTTCTTCTGCGTGCTCGATGACACCTTCGAGCTGAACTGTCCCATCATCGATTGGGGCGCGGGTGGAATGCTACCGAACCCTGACGGACGGGGTAAAGTTCGTGATGGTAAAGGATCCAATGTATCAGACGTCGAACTGTATTCCGTAACCGACGAGTCCATGGATCCAAAGTATGGGTACGTGCTGGTTGATGAGATAGACGAGCTTGAAGAATGCGTTGGCGGGAAGCCGTATGAGTCGGTTGATCCACGGCTTCGCGGAGCGTGGATGTTTCGTGGGGTGGTGTCCTGGCTCATAGCTACCATGCCCCGGCCAGCATCCAGGGTGTCACTGAAATTCTCTCGACCATGCGGCAGCTGAATCCCTCTATTGAGGTCAACCAGAGAATTTTGTCGCTGTCTCTGGGTCTCTACCGGCGATCCCAAGAAACCATTAGATGGTACTGAAGGCTGTGACAAACGGCGCTCACTTGACTGCTGCTGCTGCGATTGCTGTTGCTGTTGCTGTTGCATAGAGTAAGGCCCCCTGCTCTGCACAGTGCCGTAGACTATGCCATCGCTATACGGTACAGATGTCGGAGCATAAGAGCTGACCGCTGGCGATGTCGCGGCGGAGAAACCGTGATCGTTGACGTATGGCCCGCCACCAGCCACCCGGCTTCCACCCAGAATATCTTGAGAGATGCTCAACAGATCCTGCTGCCCATAGGACGAGGGTAGACCCCTACCTGCGCCCACTGGAGGCGACGTTACGGGTATTGTCGAATATGGCATGGAGACACTGTTGGCTCGTGCTGCTTGCTGCTTTGCGATAGAGCCGAAGTCAATTATTGACGGACCCAGAGGCCCCTGGAATAGCTGGCTGGAACTTGACGTCGGTCCAGACCACGGATTGGTGAACTGGGGCGGGGCAGTAGAGTAGGACATATGGTCGAACCCCAGATTGCTCAGTTGGTGATGGCGTTGCTGGTTCTCCACGACCATGGACATTGCAACGGCGGTTTTGTCGTCTAACAAAGATTATGCTGTCTGTAATAGTCGGTGACGAGGATCGATGCGTTCCGGGCGGTAAATACAGCAACGGGTCGATCTTGGATATCCGGTAGGGACGTGCAAAACAAACAAGTACGCGAACAGCAGCCAGGCCGGTAATGATCGCAACACGAACCCAAGACCGATCAGCGCCCTCGATTGTCGATAGGTACGAGTATCGATGCCGTCGAGGCAACGCGCATTTGTTTTTTTTTTTTTTTTGCGTGAACAGCAAAGCGGAAAGCCTCTATAATGTTCCCTCTTCCAAGAAGCGAGAAGCCCTTCGTCCACGGAAGAGCGACACGACCAGAGGGATGTTCTTCGTTGGTTTCAGATAAGAACCAAGAGCAACGACACGCCCTCTTCCAATTGACAAACAGAGGATCTAACAGTGACAGTGACACGACGCTGAAGAGCTGGGTGGGGCTTCTGCCGGGGCTGGAGAAAACGTAGGTGTAAAGCGCAAAAGTGCAGGAGCTCGAGCTCTGGTATAGGTGATTCTATGATTTACAATTTAAGATTAAGGGTCTGCTTGACGTTGGACAAGAGAAAAATGGGGATTTTTGGTGGTTGCTGACGGTTACTTGTATAGATGCGGCAGAGCTCAGAACGACTTGCTTGCTTAATGTGTTTCGAAATGATCGCAGGTGGTGCTGCCCGGGGTGGGTGGCGAGGAACGGTGTTTAAGCTCGAAGATGCAGATTGGGTGTAAGGAGCTAGTGCGCGGATGTGAAGGCACTGGGATATGCCGGAGGGGGGGGTACGTTCGGGGGATGGGTTTGTGGCATGGCTGGTAATGCCGAATGAGATGGGACACACTGGGGCACTGGGGAACACTTGGATGGAGTAGCATCGAAGGTAGGAGAGAGGCATGTGTGCCGGCAGCAGTCGAGCAGGGAATGTGTTCGATCGAAACGACGTAAATAGTCGTACAAACGGCGCTGCTGCCCAGATGCGGGAGAGGGGAGAGGGGCTGCGAGTGGCCGGCGAATGGATGGCCATGGGCTGCTTGCTCTTCCTTGACCAGGAGAAGGCGGCGGCGCGTGTGGGGAAACGTTGCACCCCCAGATCCCTGGCGATCCTGGCTGACCCTGGCGCGCCTGGTGCTGCGAAGCCAAAGAAGCATTACGAGTCGGCATCCAGGATGGCTGTGATGGCTGGACGACCCCCGATGCTGTGCTCGCTGGCCGCTGCCAATCACAGCTCCTGCACTAGGCAAGCCCCAGCGAACGTTGAACTGAGCAACGTGCAGATATCCGCAGCCTGCTTGGGGATTGTGACGCTAACCTCTGGTACACTGCAGGCCGGGCTCCAAAGAAGGAAAGTCGGGCTACTCGACCCAAGAGCGTTGCCCAATCGAGTCAGTGTAACATTCCGGATCTGCAAAGTGTGGTTCCTAAAGCAGCCATTGACGGAAATTGAGCAATGCTTGCGATGCAACCCTTTCCCAATATTGGGGCCTGGGCGGGTGGAAGGGTATGCGGATAACCCTGACCGGCGTCGACTGGGCGAAATTGATCGAGGCCCATTCCTGTGTCGAAATCTCCTCTGCCTCGATATTAGCACACACCATCGCATCTCGATCGCATGGGACAGCGAGATTCTATCTGACGTCGTTGTCAAGGGTGGGCAGTCGAATACGGGACGCGAACGAGAGCCGGAGATGAGGCCGATAGGCCGAAAAAGAAAAGTAAAAGGAGCGGACATCATCCACAGCAACGCCCGGGTAATAGAGTTACAGCCGTTGGGAAGCCTGGACTCCCAGCCCCACAAAAGGCGAGAGGACCGGAAGAGTTGCCACCAGCGAAAAAACGGCACCCCCCCGTAGTTAGGCTTGCTAGAGTGTAAAGTGTGCGCCATTGCGCTGTTTTCGGATGAAATTGGGGCCATTTTGCACACTTTCTGGGGGGGGGGGGGGGGGGGGGGAGAGTGGGAGTGGGAAGTGGGAGTGTGGGCAAGAGGTGTGCGCAGAGTTGGGGGAAGGAGGGAACATAGAGATGACGGTGCCGAGAGGAGAGTGAACCGGGGTTTGCAACGCTGTGCGAGTCGTGCAAGACACAACCAGGCGGGATGGGCGAATTACAGCGCGCGCGAGTGCGTCTTATCTTCGATCCCGAGCATACGATGCAACGACCGCAAACCAGTGCAAGCGCTGACAGGGCCGCGGAATGCAAGACGGGATCGCTTTCTGATGGCGTTCTTGGTGGCGTCAGGCTGGCCAGAGCCGAGCGTCATGCAGCAGCCCAGCGATGTCATAGCGCGTTCGCCTGGCCGAAACGTCATGGAGTTGAGCACATATCCACATCTCACTGGCGTTGCCCCTTGCGAGGGCGATGAGCGCACGGTGAGGCGGAGAACTGGACTGGGCGGGAGTGGCTCCACGGAAGAGGGGGTGGGCAGTCGAGCAGTCATCGCTGACGCAGGTCTCAGCAACGCGGGATGATGAGGAGTGGAAGTGCGGCTTTTTGATTTTCTCAAGGCGTCTTTGTCGTAACGACGCAACAGCAACTAGGGTGAAATGGCAACCGTGAGTGAAAAGAAAGTGGGTCTGGGTCTGGGTCGGGGGGGGAAGTGGGTGGGGGTTGGGGGTAGGGGGGGAGAGGGGGAGGGGCTATGCATACTACGACTGGTGGCTAAGAAATAAGAAATACAAAAAAGTACACATACACTCAATAAAGTGACGCAGGAGATTGATTTGGGGGGGGGAGGATACTACTGTGGTATAGTGTAGTAGAGTTTTTAAGTAAGGTAAGAAGCGATGGCGCTTGTGGCTTGCCGGAATAAGGGTACCTATGGTACTGTAGTAACTGTTGTGCATAGCATGAAAGTACATGTACTAGTGACTAGTGACCAGCAAGCCACCACCACCACCAAAAAAAACAACAGTTTTTTTTTTTTTTTTTTTTTTTCCCTCAGAGTACCTTTTTAGGTGTAGTAGACTCTTTCTCTCTCTCTTTCTAGGCAGCCAACCAACCAACCAAGCCGCTTGGACGTTTGGGCAAACTCGCGGGTAAAACAAAGTGGCTTACGGGGGGGAGGCGGGAACGGCACACACACACACACACACACACACACCCACCATACACAAGAGACAAGAGAGAGTGAGAAGAAAGAGAGCGCTTTGGCGTTTTTTTTTTGGGGGGTTTTTTTTTTTTTTTTTTTTTTTTTTTTGATTTTGAGGGGGGGTGGATGGTGGACGGCGGAGAAAAGGTCCGGAGAAGGGAACGCACGCACGCACGCACGCACGCTCAGGTAATAACGGTAGCCGGTACGTTACGTACGTACGTTTCGTGCGGAGGGGAGGATTATTGGTACCGTGTACAGTATTGTAGTATGTATGTATGTATGGATGTATGTGTATATACGCCACGCACCGTACCCCGTACTGCAAACGCAACGCAACAGAAAGGCAGAAAGGCAGATAGGTATCTAGGTAGGTAGGTAGGTAGAGATACAGCCAAAAAAAAAAAAAAAGTCTCCGGACAAAACCCACGCTCACTAGGGAAGTTGACGCGTGTGGAGACTTTTTTTTTTTTTTTTTTTTTTTTTTTTCTTGTTGTGCGGGATGGAGGAGGAGGATGAGGAGTAGGAGGAGGAGGAGGCTGTACGGGGATATATGCACATGTACTTTTTGCACAGATATACATATACATATACATACACATACATACATACATACATACATACATACATATACACACAAAGCGCCGCACGGTGAGTAGGTAAGGTAAGTAAGAGTAAGTAAGTAAAAATAAAAAAAAAAACACGCAAGAAAGTAGGGTTTTTTTTTTTATTTTTAATTTTTAATTTTTAATTTTTTTTTATTATTCCTTTTCGTTTCCATTTTTTATTCCTTTATTTTTATTTTAATTTAATTTTAAATTTATATATATATATATTTTTCTCTCTCTCTCTCTCTCTCTCTAGCTCTTATCGGAAATAGTAGCGGGTGTCGAATTGGGTGGGTGGAGTCGAATTTAGGAAAGCGCCCTCACGGCAAGCCCCGTTTTATTTTTTAACTTTTTAACTTTTTAATTTTTTTCTTTCCTTTTTCCTTTTCCCGATGGATGATGATGATGATGATGATGATGTTTGTCTCGATGGCTGCTGCTGTAGATCCCGGCCGACGTGGCGCGCCGAGAGTCTTTTTTGGCGTTTCTTCCTTTTTTTTCTTTTTTTTTTTTTTCTTTTTGGTCCGCTGGCGCGTTGTGTGTGTGTGTGTGTGTGTGTGTGTGTGTGTGTTTGTCTCTGCTGGCGTGTGCGTCTTTGCTAGTGTGTGCTGGTGCTGGTGCTGGTGCTGGTGCTGGTTTCTGGATGCGGAGTGGGGACGGAGGGAAGGAGGGAATACTACGTATACGTATGTATGTATGTATGTATGTGGTATGTATGTGGTATGTATGTGGTATGTATGTGGTATGTAAGGGCTTGGGGCTTGGGGCTTGGGAGGGGGTCAGGTCAATGTATGTAGCATGTATGTAGTATGTAGTATGTATATGTATGTACGGTAGTCTGGCGCCAAAAAAAAAAAAAAAAAAAAGCAGCAGCGGTTGGTATTTCCGCCCGCATGAACGAATGTATTTCTCCATACCACTTTTTGTAGAAATACCCTTTGGGTTTTTTTTTTTTGCGGGGATTGTTTTTTTTTCTTTCCTTTTCTCTCAACTTCGCGACGCAAGGTGCATATGTGTGTGTACGTACAGCAAAACGAGTTGCAGCAGCGCAGGAAGGGAAGGGAAGAGAAGGGGAGGGTGGGCCAAGCGAGACGGGTTTGTTGTTGTGGCTGCTGCTAAGAGAGAGAGAGAGAGAGGGAGGGCGGGCCACACGGGATTGATGCCGCATTGGGAAAGCGCCAAGCCCGCGAACCAAGAAAAAAAAAAAAAGGGGAGACGGGAGAAAAAGAAGGGCGAGCGAGCGAGCGAGCGAGTTTATCCGGGTTGGTTCGGGTTTGGGTTTGGGGTTTTTCGAAGCGAAGGGGGGGGGGAAGCTAGGGAAGATGTGGAAGCAGAAGCGGAAGAGGAAGAGGAAGAAGAAGAAGCCGGTGTGTGTTCTTCTTCTTCTTCTTCTCCTCCTTCCTCTACCGTCTGCATGATGCCTGCTGTCCGAAGAAAACAAGCCCACTTCCTTACGTACATTCAGAGACATACCCACCACCACTACCACCACTACCACTAACTACTGCTACTACTCCATACGTCCACACCGCGCACAACCCGAATTTCGCCAATAACGGGCGGGCCAGCCCCCCCCCTCCTCCTCTTTAGGACGAATAGACTGATGAATTGGGGGGGAGGGGGGGGGCCGGGCCAGTAGTAGCTGCGTGCGTGCGTGCGGGCGGGCGCGCGTTGAAAAAAAAAAAAAAAAAAAAAAAAAAAAAAAAGAAAAAAAGAAAAAAAAAAAAGCCATCGAGTTCCCTTTCTTCTTTCTTCCTTCCCGCTTAGGTAGGTAGATAGTGGTAGCAAGTTAGCCTTGTCTCTCTTTCTGTCTCTCTCTCTCTGCCTTGACCAGAGGAGGTAATGGTGGTGCTGTAACCGTTGCAGCGCCCGCACGCCCCCCCCCCCCGGGTAAAACAAAACAAAAAAAAACAAAAAAAAAAGAAAAAAGAAAAAGGCTTTTTTTTGGGGTAGGGTAGGGGAGGGGGCGCGTTCCTAGCCTGCTTCTTCTGCTTCTTCTTCCACTTCTTCTTCCACTTCTTCTTCTTTTCCCTAATGTGACATGTCTGTGATGACATACGCGTCTCCCCGGCGCGCGCGTCGCCCGAGACCTTTTTTTTCGACTCGGAACTCGAACTTCTTCCGGGGAGAGGAGGGGGGGGCTGTGCGGATCAACAAACCCCCCCCCTCCCCCCCCAAAAAAAAAATAAAATAAAATAAAACAAAAAAAAATAGGAAGGAGGACAGACAGACAGACAGACGCACGCCCCCCCCCCCCCCCCCCCCGCCGCCGCCGCCGCCGCCGCCGTTTTCTGCTGTCTTCTAGAATGAGTAGGGAGGGGGGGGTTTGCGGTATTTCTTTTTCTTTTTCTAATTTCTTCCTTTTTTTGGAGGAGGAGGAGGAGGGGGATTGACCCCGTTTGGATCTGCATCTCACTGATGTGGGGGATGTGAGATGTGTATGTGTATACTGCTGTATTATTTTGTGCGTGTGTATATATATGTATGTGTATATATATGTGTACATGTGTCTATGTGTCTATGTATGTGTCTATGTAGGTATGTATGTATATGTATGTATATGTATGTATGTATGTATGTATGTATGTATGTATGTATGTGTTCGTTGCTTGGACACGGGCGTGCAATTTTAAAAAAAAAAAATTTATCTATTTATTTATCTATCTATCTATTTACTTATATTTTACTTTACTTATTACTTATCACCGTTATTATTATTATTATTATTATTATTATTATTATTATTATTATTATTATTATTATTATTATTATTATTATTATTATTATCATCAACACCCTATTTACTTTGTTTATTTATTTATCCATCTATTTATTCACTTGCCTACACATCTACCCAACCCTACCTATCTATTTATTCCCGTGTTCTTCTTGCGCTTAACCCCCCCCTCCCCCCTCCCCCCTCCCCCGGGCAAATGCTACATACCACACCACACCTTATCTTACTTTACCTTACCTTACCTTACCCACCTACCATGCCAGGTTCGTATGTATGTATGTATGTATGTATGTATGTATGTATATATACGTATATATTGTACATGTGCACCTACATATTATAATATGCACATACATACATATATCCAACGCGCCCCTCTATATTTTTTTTTTCTCCCGGTCATCAAAAACTCTAAAGCGGGAACTTTGTACTTGTACTTGTGCCTGTACCTGTACCTGTACCTGTACCTGCACCCGCACACCCCCCCCGTACTGTACTATGTATGATACCCGAGACTTTAGCAAGCTTGCCTTTTTCTTTTTTTTTTCTCTCTCTAGTCGTTTTGCAGCAAAAACTAAGTCAAGCAAAGCAAAAGCCATCTTTTTTTAATTTTTTTATATCCTTAGTTTTTATTTTGGGTTACCTTTTTTTAAAAATTTCTGGGGGTTTCACGCATCAAAACTTAAAAGTAAACGGGATCGGGGGTGGGTAAACTAGAATGATGTTGGGCCGTAGAGTAGTATTCGACAAGATTGGGAAAAGAGGGAAATCGAAAAAGCAAAAAGTAAAAAGATACGGGCGACCAATGTGTCCCCAATGTAGAAAGCTTCCTGTGACATGTTGGACCTGAAGTCCTCCAGTCACACTATGGAAACCGATATGCCTTTTGCTTGGCACTTCTCCGACTAATGGATTCGGCCCAGCCGAGCCCTGTTCACCGTGATCTGATCGTCCACATTGTCGCTCTGTTCAGACTTTGATCAGCCACCAGTCGTTCACAACGATCTGCAGATAGCCTCCCCGAGGCGGTGGGGGAAAACCCAAAAAAAAAAAAAAAGGAATGGGAAAACTCTACCTTTTTCATTATCCGATCAATATGCGTGTTTTGCTCATCCACCTCCTTACCTGTCGCTCTGGCCAGGGCGTTCAATCGGCCAGCAGCACCGCTAAGGGCGTCAAGATTGTTGTCAATCTCGTTCTCCATTGCCTCGTCTTCGCTGTCAGCCTCAAACTGATACTTGGCTCTCTCAGCCAAGCTTGATTTGGTCTTTGGCTTGAAGCCTGGATCGCCCGGCTGCAATTCTTTGAATGCGCCATCCGCTCGATTTTTCGACTCGAAGGCCGCCTGGCGGGTTGCCTCACGTTGCTCGCGCTCCGTACGGTGTTGGCTGCGGATTTCTTCATCACGGGCGCGGCGTCGTTCTGCGCCCGTAAACGGATTCGAAACATGCATGGCAAACATGCTCTTGTTTAACGTTTTCAATTCCTTAGTCTTAGCCTCCGCGGCACGACTATGATTGGAGGCGAGATCAAGATTCATCTCTGTATTGTGGATGCGCTCTCCTTGTGCTGCAAGACGAGAAAGTGTGTTTCGCCCCGTTTCCTCAGCCTGAGCAGCGATAGCCAGCGCCCTCTGGGTGGAGGAGACATCATCCCGCTTCATCTGGCGAATTTCCTGCTTCGTAGCGGTGATATCCTCTTCTTCCTCTTCTTCTGCAGTCAATTGGCGGTCTGCATAAGCTCCATATCCGCCGCTTTCACCGCTATAACCATCCGACCGAGCACCATAGCCACCACTAGACTGGGCATCATCAGGGGGAAGCTGATTATTCTGTTTCTGTGTTTTCGCGCCCGCGAAGAGTGCCTCGCGATTGTCATCTGTCGCAGTCGAACCGTAGCTTTCATTCCTCCCTAAACCCCCGTAACCTCCAGGGCCATATCTTGACCCAGTTTCAGGCTTTGAGCTACCATACCTATCGGCACCATATCCACCACCATATCCGCCACCATACCCTCTACCGGATGGGTTATCGCCCCCGTATCGGTCGGCGGGAATGCCCCCTTCACGGACGGGCTCTTCGCCATATGGACTCCTTCGATCGACGTAGGGCTTCCCCATTCCAGAATACTTGTTTGTATCTTGCGCATAGGGGTCGGGCGAGGAATAATTCGGTTTGGCATAGGGATTGGAGTTTTGGCCGCCCAGGCTCCCAGGGTTGCCGCCAGCTTCTGGCTTGCTAGACTTCTTGCCAAAGCTAAGTTTCTTCATTGTGCTGGATTTCGGAATCAACTGGGAGTAATCTAAGTGGGAAAACAGAGTTGGACGGGGACTGAAAGAAAAAGATGCAGAGACGGTGTCGTAAAGGGATCAAACGGTCTTGACACTCCCTTGAGGCTGAGTCTAGTATAGTCTCTAAAAATGCGCGGCACAGATGACGCCGCTTTAGCTGGATGATCACGCGGTTGATACGCCGCCAACACCACTATGTTTTTACGCTTGAGCTCTAACTCGATGCTTCAGTCATTTCACCTCAATTACCCAGTGGTAATTTGCCTTTGAAGCCCCCCCTCCTGATGGTTATCCCCTTTCCGTGGAGTGTGCTTTTTCAGATAGGCAGTGGGAACGAATTGAAGGGATGCTTAGTTGGAAGCTAGTAGTGGAGAATGATGTTATGTACCAAAATATTTGGGACCAAGGATAGTCGCCGTACATTCGCTTGCGTGTTGCTAGGCAGAGACTTATCCCGACCTCCCAAGTACATATATGCATTTGCATTTGCTGAAGAGGGCTCGATAAGGATCGGAATATAGGTCTTGTGTGTAAAACTCCGTGAAAGGGGCTTGAGATTTTTTTGGGCTCAAGTTCCGGGACCTAGGTCGAAGTTTCCTAAACTCCTTAGCTACGGCGTCCACAATCTCCGTCTTCGTCCCGGAATCTGTGGGCGAGCTGCATTCAGATGAACTCCCGCCCGACAAAAGTGGGAGCGCCAGTCTAGTAGGCGGGGAGAATGTCGGAGGTACCTCTCTCCCCGTGCTCAGACTCCTTCATAAGCGCCAAACAGTAAGCATTATTGCAAGAGAAAATCTTCTCGCAAACTCTGAAGGAAGCTTAGGGGCTGCTGGTGGGCTGCTGGCTACCTGAGAACTCCAATCCGGCGGAAGGCGATGGTTGAGGAAGCACTAGTTGGCAAAGGTGGGCAGAGCAGATGGGATACTTGCAAGGTATTTTTTGGGTATGCGGAATTTGATAGAGATGAATAGCCTAGTCAGCCGGATCATCGGACGGGTAACAAGAAAGACTCACTCCCACTTATCTCTCAAAAAGTAATTCTCCTGTCAGTACAGCATACCGTGTTATATCGATCGTGGGCTCATATTTTGTCCTTGGGAGAACTATGAGGCAGCCTAGGGTCACCGTCTGTGTCAGTCTAACACTTGGATGGTCAAAGACCGGAAGATGGGGTGATAAAGGCTGATGCAATAAATCAGCGTGATTCAGGGATATCTGCACGGTCGGCAGGCAAGGGCGGCGATGCAAGAAGGTAGCCATTCTCTTGATCAGCGCAGGAGCCGCACTAGACCCAAAATATTTTTTGGCCGAGAAACAATACCTGTCCTCAAACAAGCGCAGTCACGACTGGTCCAACAACTTTCCCCATGCACTAACCACGCTCTTTGGAGATTTCTTCAACTACATTTAGCGGTATTCCGGCCACTTGCTCTGTCTGTCTGGCTTTCATTGCTGTGCGACACAAGTTTCATTGCCACAATGTTCAACTGGCTCGGCCTCCTGATGCCCATCACCTATATAGGTGTGCTGGTGGGCTCCCTGGCAACCTTCTCGTCGCTGTACAGAAAGCGGAAAGCTGGTGGGTCTTAGTCTTGCTTGCGTATCCACAGCAGCCAACTGACCCTTTCCTAAGCCAAGGCCGCATCGTTAGAACCCTGGTTCGAACCGCATATCCCACGAAACATATACCTCTCCCTTCTCCACCTCGAGCCGGCCCCTGGCCAGAAGCCAACACTGGTGCCTGACAGCGTTCTTAGAGCGGCTCTTCTACGAAGGGCAACGGAAGATATTCACCGGGTACTAGCGATCCGCAGTGCAAAAGCAGCGCTAGGCGTCCTGGTGCAGAGAGGCAGTGTAGGCGATGACTTATGGCAACGGTTTCAAAGGGCAGAACAGGAAATAGAGGATGAGCTGAGGGATGTAGTGACAGAAGTATGCGCCTTCATCAAATCCCCCAAAAATCCTCACTCTAATCCCCTCGCAGGCCAACGCCCTCCAACCCGGCTGGGGTGCCTCCATCTTTCAAACCGCCAACGAAATGGCCTCCAACATCATAATCCGCAAGCGTGTGGACGAAATTCAAGCCAGAGCCAAAGCCGAGACTGAATGGTGGGAAAAGAAACGCGCAACTATCCAATCGGAATTCATGAAGGAGCTGAATGAAGGCCCTGAGGACCCCACCCCTTCCGCGTCCACAACCCGGAAGCAACCTGCACCTGCGGTAGCGGCGGAGAGGGGCGGGAGTGACGAAGATGCGGTATTGGTTGAGGGTGGTGGCCCAGCAGCTACGGGAGCCAAGGGAAGCGCTAAGAAGAAGAAAGGCAAGAAATGATAAATACCGCGGCTGCTTATTTCTAAAGACCCTTCTTACCCTTTTTTTTTGGCGAAATGTACCTGTACTTATGCGTATGCCTGGTCATATGCAAACCCCCCGCCTGGTTGATCAGGGGGGTTAACGAGTTAATCCACCCTCCTAGCATTATTGTATGTATGTATTTCGGCGTAATGAAATCAAGAGGTTTTTTTTCCCTATTATTTATTAATTTATACACGCAAAGCCAGACTTGTCTTGGTGCGCAATTTTAGATTTTATTTCTTAATAATTCATTCACATATTTTATCTTGACGTCGGCCTTAGCTATTGGGGGTGCGCCTCTATCAGCCCCGCTAGACTACCGCATCGACCTCTTGACCCCCGTGCTCGCCCATTTCCCACTTCAGACCTTACCCCTAGTGCCGCTCTCTGAGGTATCTTCTGAATTGGCGGCGTTCAAGTATGCACTACACCGCCACACCCTACGTCTCAGGCTAACAGACAAGCATAGACGGAGCACCCTGAACTATGGTAACGACTCCGACTCCCCAGAGCAATCGGATCCCTATGGCTGAGGCTCATCTTGACGCACGATCCCCCGTCTTGCAGCAGTTGAGCAGTTCCTACTTTGCCTGGGCGTTGCCGACAATCGTGAAATCGTACGGCGATCGGCCATGTCGTGTCGAGGTCGTGGTCCGAACCTCCCCCTGGGTCTGGACTCAGTGGCAAGCGGAAAGGCTGATTCTGCCTCGCAATCCCCCCTTAGGTAGCAACGGAAAGGTCTAATTTGCTCCTATGTTAATCACATCTTGAAAGGGTGACAACGGAAACATAGGAAGGATAATTATTGTCAAGAAACTTGGTTGTCTACCATTTGCCATTAACGTATATATCAGTACCGAAAGCTTTCTTTTCCTCTACTTGGAAGACATTACAACGAACAAAAATATGTTATGCTGAACCACATCCCACCGTTATAGGAATATTGAAGGAAGCTAGATGCAACATTGCTGGGTGCATTCACAACGTCGACGTTGGAGGCGGCTAAAAACCTGAACATTCTCTACAAAGGCTAAGGCAAGCTGGTAGGGGTATACTAATGAGTTTCGACTGGGTTTGAAAAGGTTCTGGGGCTTTACTTGTAAGGAATGCGGCTCAAATACATGAGGCTCAACCAGCAATACCTACCTACATCGCTTCCGGCTGCCTAATGGTGCTACGCTAGCGTCATGATATAGGATGCACACGCCGTCCTTCATGCTTCGTCTAGGATACCACGTCCCTGTGCAAGCTCTGTCCTTAGGGTTCCCGAAGGTGTAGACCTCAGGGTTCTCATGCTTGACTCAGCTGCAGTTGCCTCTTCCTTGGCAGCTTGTTCCTGGGTCTTTGCGGTCTCCATCAAAAACACATCCGAGCTCGGCGGTATTAGTACGCTAATACCGGCCGTCGCGGGCACAGCATCGAGCTTCCCCTCCCAGATACCGCCGACGCCAAGGCCCTCGTAGGCGGCCCTCTGCAGCTGTAGCTTCTCCTCAAGGATCCATTGTGTGTGGCGATACTTGGCCTTGCGGCCTGTCTGCAGCCAGCTGACGATCGTGTCGATCACCGCGCCTAGCACTATCAAGACGCCGCCGAACGTGAGGATCAAGGCCAGGCCCAGCACCGAGAATGACTGTTCCCCACTTATGCCGTGTACCATCTGGTTGCGGCACATCGCCGCTTCGGTGTGGTCTGTGGGCGTATTGACGACGACTGGACTTCCTGGCCCTAGCTCTACGTTACTCGGCTCTGTCGCCCACTCCACCATGTACGATTGGAGTTTGGCAAGGCAGGTCGAGAACCAAATCGAGACCTCGGTCTGCCACTGAGTCGGCGGAATGTAGGCTTGTGAGTTTTGGAAGGCGTGTTCATTGGCTGGGAGATAGTGGTTAGTAAGGTTTCACGCGTGGTGAGGGGACGACGGGAGGACTGACCATTCAACGCTGAACCCCCGCGACCTTGCACCGCATAGTACATACTCATTGTGATAGCGCTCGCTAGAATACGTGCGGCGGTCTGAGCTTGGTAGTCATTGATATCTGCTGCACCATTTCCCAGCGCTGTGAGCACCTGCTCCTGGCCCAACAGCTTCGTACAAGCCGAAGGACTCTGTCCTTTGTTCGGATTGCAGATCTGGTATTGATCAGTGCAGGCCATGAGAGTCAGGGGGTAATCGCGTATCCAGACCGAGCCCGCCCGGTAATGGGCTGGCATCCAGGGGTCATCGGATGGGGTCTTATAACGGATGGCGTTCTGGTTGAGCATCATTAGAATGACATCAGCATCGGTTCGATTAAGCAACGCGTCAGGTTCCCAGGGATTCTTAGCACTGGCTAGAGCATAAACGGCGCTAACATAGGTTAGCAAAGCTTACTTGTCCAGGATCGAGAAATCTAACCTTAAGATATAGCCGAAGTTGTTACTATCAATACACGAATAATAGGAGAACGTGTGATTGCTCGGTGAGGCAGGTCCTGCATAGATATAAAATATGGAACAGTTATCGGTGGTGTTCTCCAGCTGAGTCCACTGTCTAGCATATATAGGAGCGCACGTGGTAACGCGTCTATATTGAACTCGGTGTTCCGGCCGGGCATTACCCCTAGATCCAAATGTGAGTCCACCAAACCAGTGTCCATGGAAAATGCCGATCTATCGTTGGGATCACAGAGATTAGATGCAACGGGACAAGTAGCGTTAGGATGGGTGGTAAAGCCCAAGTTGCGGCGGTAATACATGCCGCAAGCAGGACCAGTTGCGTTCTCACCATAGCATTGCCGAACGTACGTAGCCGCCTGGTACGTATCCGCTAGAACCTTGGATCTAAAGTCTCCTTTTCGGCCATCCGAACTTGGGTTAATCGAATAGCCTCCACAGGAAGGGCCAAGTATGATTGTCGAATTGCCGGCAACTTTCGTCACAGTAGACGTGAAGATGCTGGCAACACCGAAAACAGCAATGTTCAGAGCGGCGATGAGGGCATATCCAAACACGCGGAGGAAAGGTCTCCGCGTTTTGCCACGCCAGCTTATTGGCATCCTCACAAACCCCAAAAGGGCGCCAGGTGCCCCGTCGCTGTTGCGGAGAATGACTTGGCGCTGGTGGTGAAGTCCGTCTCGCCCATCTCCCGGCTTAGTCGTGTTCATTTGATGTAGTACGAAGTTGAGGAACCTCCAGAACATGCCTCCGGCGAATGAGACATATACAGCGAGGAAGGCGGCCAGGAGACCGCCATACCTCTGAGGAAGGGTGAGAGTAGCGCCCAGTATGGCTCCATGCGTCCAGTTGGTCCACAGTCCGGTGTACGTGCGAATTCCATTGCCGCTAGACATCTCTACCTTGGCTGTGTAGGGCTGATGCTGGTACGTGTGTATGCAGTACAGATAGTTATGCTGAGGTCAAATTGTCAACGGCGGAAAGAACCCAGCGCGTCAAGGCCTAGCAACGGATGTAAATGCTATGCGGCTCAGAAACA
Source organism: Geoglossum glabrum (assembly GCA_021527465.2). NCBI lineage: Eukaryota > Fungi > Ascomycota > Geoglossomycetes > Geoglossales > Geoglossaceae > Geoglossum > Geoglossum glabrum. The sequence goes on from JAJDFE020000105.1 coordinate 64,229, forward strand.
TCAGTAGATCGATGCATTGTTAGTTGACGCATCTAGGGTAAAGCTGGCCGTGTGAGGCTGATGCTGCAACGGCGATGTTGTATAAATCATTGAGCGGTGGGCGAGAAAAGGAGCGTTCAACCCATGTTTGATATGCCCGAGGAGAGACACTTCGCGAGATCTCCTCCAATATCATAGGGTTAGTGGCCAGGTGTTGCATCAATCATCGCGGCCAGCTGGCGCAACGAGTGAGCTCGGAATTCTTTTTAATGCATGTTGTGCCCAAATAGTCATTCGTATGCCGCAGCGGAAGTTCTCCGCTTCGCCAAGCCTGGTGAAGGGTGAAAGTGGTGGGATGCGCTCGCGCGAGCTCAGGGCGAGCATCACCCAGCTCACCATTTAAAGCGGCGGTTTGCTGTCGTATACGGCCAAGAAGCTTTTTTTTTAGTAGTATGTGCCTTTACCTGCCATATTCTTCATGTATTTTCTTTCATCTTGCAGACGTGCACAAGCCTGCACAGCCTGCCTGAAAACCACAGGCTCGGGTTCCAGATCGCGGGGCGATAAAGAGCTGAAAAATTGCGAAATCGCCGTTCTCGCCTCAAACCGAGGGCACCCCTACGGCAGCTCTAATTTCGGAAAAATTACCCGGGGACCAGAGGAGTGGGGCCTAGCTTTCCGAGGATCTGGTTCGAACAGATCCACATCCACCCAGAGCCTGTGCAGCCTGTGTCTTCCCGTCGGAGACTCGTTCGTGCTGGTTATACGGTCCTCCATCGCCGGCTAAGGCTACATCGAGGGCTTGATAGGAGCACTTAACGGTACATATCTGGACTAATTAATCCGCTTTATCTGACAAGCTTGCTAACGGCTCACCTCGACCAAGGCTTACCCTAGCCCTCAAGCAAGACCATCGTCCGCCAACTGATCCTTAACTACCTTTCTACGGCATTTACCCCAGCCGTGGGCCTATTTTGAGTCCTCGAACCGCCGCCTTTGCATCCTACAGCTATTCGAGGGGCTCTGTCGCGGGAGGGCACCCCCTCCTGTATCCTTGGGCGTCGGATGTACATCCCTCCCACCCCAGTTGGTACTCTGGCGAGCATTGAAAGAAAGGCACTTCCTCCTCACCGTTGTATGTACCGCTGGCCTCTTTGCAAACGTCTTGACAATTGCTTTCAGCGGGCTGTTTAACGAAAAATCAGTGTCCATCAGGAATCCCACGATGTCAATGCTACTGCTACTTCCGCTCTTCGAGATCACGCAGACAGGCGGCGGCTATTCCCTTAGAGCTGGAGTCGTTCACCAGGACCATTTCTACATCGCCAACTGAAATCCCACCCACCATTGCTAAGGTTGAGCTATACACGAACATAACCTGTTTCGTTCAAGCACGTGAAGGGTTGAAATGGGTATATACCCCTGGCGCGAGATCCTGGATGATGTATCTCATCCCCGTACGATCCGGCCTCCCCACCACCACCAACCCCTCACCTCCCGTGCCTACGTTTTCTGCGGCCGCCCCCGCCGTGCAAGCCCTTAGCCAGAAAATCTTCATCATCCTCCTCAACGCTAACACAGACTATCTAGCCCATGCGCCCACCAAACCGAGTAGTGGCGGTCAACAAATATCCAGCGCGACCCTCACCCCCAAATCCCGCATCTTCGTCAGTCCGGTACTATTTCCCATCGCAACGGCAATTCTGTGCCTATTATGCTGTTGCCTCGCTGCTTTATTCGCGGAGGTCGAAGAGATTCTTGCCAAGTCCCCGACAACCACCGTATCGATTATCGGGTATGGTTTTGCAAGCCACGCGTTTTCTGAGGTGACAGAAGGCAAGGGCCATGGTACTGGCGAAATGAAGATGAGAGGACACGATACAAGGTTCGGGTATAGGAAGTTTATAGGGACGAACGGGCGATGCCATATTGGGATTGATCGTACGTCTCTAGTTGTACGGTTGAAGGCCGCAACGTTCCATGCGCCGTCCTCCCCAGCCAGACGGCCGGGCTCTCGAAAGGGCGCTGGATGGGGTAGAAGGAATAGGGGTAACGTACGTTCGAGCTGATAAGTATCTGGCTACATAGCTGTAGATCCAGAATATACCGAAAATTCGAATACGCGTTACATCATTTGCTCGTAGCCGGGGAATTGCCGAAACTACTTTTTTCTGGATAGGGTGATTCTCGTTGCTAGCGCACCATCGAGAGTCGGCAGGATAAAGCCTACTCTAGAAGCTAACTAGCTGTCCGAGACTTACTAAAGCCTTCTATACTGTTAACTTCTACTACACCTAGTTCGACCCTTGTCGCACATCCATTGCTCTGTTGCCCACCGCAAGCCGTCAAATTTCTGACTTTCTTGCGTTTCCAGCGGCGCCGAGTATAACAACACATGAACTAATTCATCCAACAATTGCCTCGTAATATCCCTCCCAAGCACACGCACACACAGGGCCAGAAACTCCCACTCCCCGTTGCTCCTCAATGGGACAACGTTTACGCGAAACTTCACCGCCCGCAAGGCGTAATATCGAATTGTCAAAACGGGCCAGCGGTCCAAACAGATTCACTGCTCAGATGGCCCTTCCATCGCTGGCTGTAAGAGATGGTCAATTAAATTGTTAGCACAAGTTGTAGAAGAATTCCAGGGCAGGCACAGAACATGCCTAAATGGAGCCGGGGGGAGGTTATAGTGCTTGGGTTACCAAGCTACATCTAATGATCGCTTTATTGGCAATCTATGGCAACATCAGACCGTCCTGCTAGCAGGCCGCCATTCCCTATCCCTAGTCTATGCGGTTCTAATTGTAATTGATGCCTACGGTCACTGTCACAGCTGCGGCCCTAATATGGAAAATATTGTCAGTTAAGTCTCACAGTTGAGCTCAATACTTTGCAGGCATACTAATTACTACTCTCTCTAATAGCTTTTGCACCTACCAATTCTCAGAACAGCGCCGATCTAAGGCCACAACCTGGGAGGCTATTTATTTATCATATGCTTCCCAGCCCTTACCGGGCTGGAGCTCGTCCCTGTCCTTTGTTTGGCCTCGGAATGGAATGCAGTTTTGATGTGCCTATCTGGCGCTGCTTTAAATGGCGAGCTGAGTGTTGCTCTGTCGAGAGTTAAAGCAGCAGCCTCCGTGACGAATTCATTTCGAGTCCCCATCCGTCAACGTCGTCAACCAAGAAGCACTATTACTCGAAACCTAGCAAAGTAAGGATAAGCATGAACCGATGGCAACGACTCGTGAACGGTGGTGGTGGATAGGCGTGGGTACGGATCTGTTCTATAGGCTATTATCTTTGCTCTATCCTGACTTGTTCTTCACTCCTAGGGTTTCTCTCCGTCTTCGCCGTGCGGACCGTATCAAGGCAGCTCCATGAGATCCGCAAACTCGTCCGGGTGACTGAAGACGAAGCGCGCCCAAATGTCGTAGGGCAGGACACCGAAGATGGTGAGACTAAGTTTTGGATGAAACAGTTGTCGCGAATGTCTAACGTTGATGCACAAGCCTTGAAGCTGGCAACGCTAGAGACGTTGTCAAAGGGACTGAGTTACGAGCTGAGAGTTGCGTACGTTTATTTTCGCCATACCTATCATTATTATAGTGTAGAGGTATATAACTCACCATCCCCACAGGGCTTTGAAGATCATATTCGAGCGCGCGACAAGAGAGTCTTTAGACCTACTACTTAAACGAGTGGGAAGTAAGAATGCTCAAACGCGCGAATCGGCGCTCCAAGTTCTCAAGTTGCTCTCCCAAAGCAGTGAGTATTCCCTCATTTCACTCCCCCCCCACCAAAACCGTGGAACAGATGTACATGTACAAGAGCCCTTCCCAAGGACTAGTCGAAGAGAGATAGCTAACATTGCCCTTTGGACGCGAACTAGCACCGCACCAATCCCTCAACAATCCTAGCACCTTCCGCGCCCTCATCCAAGCCCTCCACTACCATGTTCCCCCGCACGCAACCGAAGCCGATCACCGCGCTCCTCACCTCCGTTCACCAACCGAGCGCAACGCCATGTACGTCCTCGCCCGACTGATTCAATACAACGTGTCCGAGGCACTCAAGGCCGGGGTGGTCACGCGCTGGCTCGCGAAATATCCCTTTGGCGACACAGAGCACGATAGGCGCGAGGCGATAAAAGCACTGAAAACTTGGAGTGCACAGGACGTCCTGCTGTCAGAGATCGTTTGCGCAATCGAGGGTCACCCGGATGGCCGCAAACAAATGCGAATGGCTGGGCTGACAGGGAGCGCAATGGGTGAACCAGGTAGCGATGGCGACGAGCGGATGAATGGAGGGGTCGAGGACACTGAGGCTATCATCGCAGGTGGCTTATCAAGCCGACGGAGATTACGAAATGCGAGTTCTGAGGAGCGGGTCCGGCGGCGGCGGAGGAGGGAGGCGATGGTCCTGAGTGACGGTGTGGAACCCATAGGCAGCGATGACATTATTCAGCAGCGCCCAACAGACTTCCGCCGGGATGAGGAAGAAGCAGCAATCAATCAGGAGATGGAGAGGCTGATGGAGCAAGTCTTGAACAGCAATGCTCTAGGGCGGGTGGCAGTGGCAGAACCGGAGCAACGCCGGTGGGGAGATGTCATGTGGGCTTGGACTGGCGGTCTGGTCCAGGGAGGATTAGGGTTTCGCGGTCGATAGGATCACATCTCTATACCCGTGTATGGTGCCGTAGTTTGCTGGAAACCCCACCCTTTCAGGTGGAGCTCGCAAAACAAGATCCCTCGGCAGCGGATCCGGCTTTTGCTAGGCAAGAGATAAAAAAGTAAATTCAAAATAAAAAAGAATAAAAATAAAGACGGTACAACAAATATAGTGTCGGTCAAATTCCCATGGACTGCCTAACAAATGATTGAGTTTTCCCGGTATTCACGACGCCCACAAAGGAGAGCGAGCCAAAGTAGGGCCAATGTTCGAGGTCAGCCACATGCAACCGATGGATAACCAGCCCACCAGTAGACATGGGACGAGAGGAAAAAGTCACTTCGCTTGATAACGTCGCCTTTGCACCTCTAAGGATGTGATGCAAGTGAACATGAATGCCGATCCGGGGCCCGTGATACGTTAGTGAGAAATAAATATCCCATTCAAATAAAGCTTAAGTAAAAAAAAAGTTAAAAAGAGGTTACATTAGCAATTGTGAAGCGTCCTGAACGCTGTCTCAACTAGACTCCTGGAACCCGTTGCATCAGCCATGCCAGTCCAGAAGAACAGTCCACCCAGCCCGTTTTGTGTCGCATATGTAGCTTTCATAGCAACCGTAGTAGGATTGTCGTAACTAACAAATCCGCCGTCGCCGCCAATACAAAATGCTGCGCCAACCTCCTGATCTACGTACTCTTGCGCTCCGGGTCGCGGGAGGTCTTTGTACTCAAAGGTGCCTTCTTCGCCGCCATGACCAGTGTATTTATTGGTGAGACTATCAACACCAAGAAAGGATCGACCAAATACCGGAATCCCAAGGATTATCTTGGACGGCGGAACACCCACGTTCCGCAGGTAGGTGACAGCAGAATCACATGAGAGGTAGGCAGCGCTACTCTGAGGCACGGGTGGGGAATACAACTGCGCGTGGTGGCCACAAGTGTCGACCCAAGGCCCCGAAAAATCATACGTCATCAAATTGATGAAGTCCAGGATATTGTGCGCGATGGAGAGGTTGATGTTCTTCAACGCCCAAATTCCCGCTGGCAGGGCAGAAGTTAAGGTAAATTGCGGGGTCGGGAGGTATCTGCGAACCGCATCCAGGAGGAATATGTAGTTGACGCCTTCCAGTTGATCTGACGGATGCTCCCAGTCGACTAGAATACGCGTAGTCAGTAGAAGCCCACAAGCGATAGAAACCTAACGCTTACTATCTAGCCCATCTAGGCTATATTCAACAACCAGATCTCTCGCCGTCCGACCAAAATTTTCTCTAGATGTTGGCTTTGAGGCGACCTCAGCGAAATGCTGGCTCCCCGTGCCGCCCCCACCAACAGACAGAATCAGTTTGAGGCATCTGTTTTGCTTCTTCAACAGTGCCAACGATCGCAAACAGCCCTGCACTCCGTCGACTTCTATCTGCGTATCTGCCCACTCGTCACTTAACTAAATTTATGAAACTAGTTAGTCTGAGGGTAAAATATAACAATATCGTCCCTCACAGAGCCAAACTCACATATACCGTTCCATCGGGCTTGACCCTATACATTATGATCCAATGACCAACCGTCAGAAACAATCCTAATCTTGCTACTGCTCAAAATATGGGGAATCCAACCCACCATGCAAAGGCATAGAATATGTGTGAAACCGATCCAGGCTTCAACGACGACGGTGGCTGTTGTCTGTAAATGCGCCAATTTGGATAGTAGACCGCATTAATGTAGAGCTTGATATTCGGCTCTGTGTTAGTTACCTGTTGCCTGTTAAGGTTCCTTGGCTGAGTCAACCAGTTGGTTGGAGGCGGCGTAGTAGGACCAAAGAAATTAGACATGGTCACTGCGACGTCATTCGTGGCCGATGGGCGTATGTATGTGAGCGCAAGGTGCCGACTGTGAGCGTTAAAAGATGACACAGGGTGTCGTGATTCGCCGCAAGGCAAGCCCTGGTCGTTACACTGGAATCTTAACTGAGGCGGTGAGCAGCGGCTGGCAGAGGGTGGTCTAGGCCTGATGCCGAGGGAGTCTGTTTAGTTCTCGGGAGGGTTGGGGTTCTTCGGGGGCCAATCTGTTAGAGGACACAAACTCAGTGAAAGATTGGGGTGATGCTCACTCGAATACGCTTCCCCCAGAATGCAATGCAAAGAGTGAACGATGTTCCACAGTCTCATTCCATGGAAGAACAAATCAGCTGGCGAGGAAATCGAAAGCCAGAAGAGAGTAGGCAGACCGAGAAATAATCGGGGACTTCCAGGCGGGGCCCACGAGCTATTAATGTGCTCATGTGTGCAGTCCAACTGCTAGCAACTTGAGTATCCCCAGGTCGCCACGGAATCTCCCTGGGGTACGCGCATGGCCAATCTCACGGTTCCAGTGAGATGCAGTTGAGGAAAGTATGAACTGGTGGGTGCTCATGCATGCAGGCTGAGATGTCGGGAGTGGTGCTAATGGGCCATTGAGGCTGTGAACGCAAAAACTATGCTGTCGAGTAAGGTTTAGTGCCGGGTACGGAAGAGTCTGATGGAGAACGGACGCTGTCGATCCAGGAGACAGCCAGTCCAATTATCAAACGATCGAGCACATTAGCGCGATCCACCACCGACGAACATGTCTGCACAGGTCGCCCAGAGCCTTGGGACATCTGTTAGTAAGGAGATGCAGCAGCGGCAGGTAAAAGGAATCAAGTCCAATTGACAATGGCATGGCCTAGCCGGATCATGAATAGCGTACGTATGCACACACACATTTGACGATGTCAACAGCATCGCATCGGCAGCACGAGAAAGGCGGACGAAGTGAGCAAGAGGGCAAGAGTCTATCTGATATGAGGGTCGGGAAGGCTATGCAACCGTGCAATGCAGTAAGCGAAGATTCCGGTAGAATGCGGCTAACCTACCTCTACGAGAAGCATCACAACATGACTATGGCACTCTAAATAATCAAGAGGCACGGGGGAAGACACGGGGGAAGACACGGGGGAGGACATGGGGGATGATGCTGCGTAGGCTAATGGAGCGCGAGACCACATGCTAGAGACCAGGCCAGCAACAATCCCTGCAGAAGCAAGGAGGGGCAGTTCATCATTTCGTCCATGCCCGGGGCGCCCTGTTGTGTCTGGGGGGGCATTGTAGTCGATGCACTCAAGGGCGGATGGCAAGGCGTGACGCCAGACCGGATGGAGAGGGCGTCTGGCAGAAGGGGGGGATCTCTCCAGCGGGTCGCAATGAGAACTCAGCAGTGACATGCTCATGCTCCGTCCGGAGAAGAGCGAGGGCAGGGCAGAGACACGCGAACCAGCGAGTGTCGGGATAGGATCACATTGAGGCATCCAGAAGAAGCGGTAGAAGCCAACTCCGAGCACCGCCCGTTTTCCCTGCCCTACAGCTACGAGCACGCACACACCCAGAGAGCACACACCCCCCCCCCCCCTCCTCCTCCTCCTCCTCCCCTCTCCTCCTCCACCATACACCACCCATCTAAACTCTGCGGGTTGCCGACCTGCATCTGCGGTTGAACGGGTGGGCTTCCGGCTGGTCTGGGAGGTGCCCGTCGGAGGGCAGCTCCCATGGTAGATGCCCTTCAGAGGTACTCGCAGACGTGTAGCCTTGTGCTGGTTACATACTTCCGCATCGTCTCCGATCCTCTCCTCCTGGTGCTGACTCATGGGCGTGCTTCGGGCGACATCCCACCCCTGCTAGACGTGTCTCGGTCACGGGCCTATGACAGGGCCGGCGCGGGCACAGAGACCTGGGGAGATCTGGCGCGCTGCGAGGCCCAGAGCCCGCCCAGCAGCCTGCAGCACGGGGCATTGTACATACAGTATTGTACAGCGCCGTCCAGTGTACAAGCGATACAGGCAGGCGGTATACCAGTGCTGTCCACCGCCGAGCAGCCAGCAAGCACGGAGGACTTGCGACATGCATTTATCTGCAAGTCGATGCCAAGCGTATCGCCTGGGTGACTTGGACCGTGCATAGTGGCGTCTCGCGTCCCCGACACAAACTGAACTACATACAACATAACACATGCGGGAGAACGTTTGCCCGGGAGCTCGCCCGTCTTTTGGCCTTGTTGATAACTCCATCGTCCTCTAAACAGCCAGTTCTAGATCCCCAGGCTCTGAGCTCTCAGAGCCATTTCGACCGTGGGTCTCGGCCCCCGATCAACCCTATTACCCGTCCTACCTGCAAGCCATCGCCCGTTTCGCCCTCCGAGCCGTTGAGCAATTTAAATTCGTCGACTAGGCAGCGTTTCCAGTGCGTTGAGCCTCGGCCCTGGTGCAGCCAGAGCTTGGAGATTGAGGGGATATTTGGGGCTTGTGGCCGGGGTCATACGCTTTCGAGGTGAGGAAAGATCGTTTAGGGCAACCGCGATCACGATCAAGATCAAGATCTAAAGCCAACGACTGGCGTGGCCGCAGGCATGTCCGTTGACGTTTCTGGATCACCGGGCGCTTTGTCCCGCCGGATCCTCGATCCGCCCCCAACGAATCCGTCGTCGTTTGCCTTCGCCGACTTCCTCAAACGTGAATATCGATTCGGCGTCGACCCCAGTCGTCCTGTCTGCAAAGCCTTCCTACAAGGCCACTGCCCGCTTGGGAACGAGTGCCCAGACCGGCACACCGTATCTTCGTCATTCAACAAGTAAGTGGGTGTGCGTTATCGGGTAGCACAGAACATTGCGCTACGAGTTATGCAGAAGCAGAGACGGATAGCAGGGAGACATCAGCAGGGATTCAGTGGACATCAGACACGAGGCGTGTTCTGCCGACAAGGCCCCGCAGATAAACAACTCGGTGACAAGGTTGCTTCGCA
>JAJDFE020000106.1:0-73221 GCA_021527465.2 Geoglossum glabrum
AAGCAAGCAACATCTGCAACTGTATACAACTGCCAAGCAAACAACAGAAGCAGCTTCCTACCTCCATTGACAAAGACATCACTACGAAAATGGTATATCAGAAGAGCGACTTCTGAAAGCAGTCCATACCGATCCGACGACATCGCCGGTAGCAGAAAACATTGCCGGTAGCAAACAACATAGCTGGTAATAGAAAGAGTCAAGACAATAAGAGTCAGATCAGAGAACAAGGTAGACATCAGGGAGCCGGCTGAACCATGTATTTAAGCAGCCTGCTACCCATAGTAGGATGGGCAGCGATTAGTTCTTCTTACTCTACAAAATCAAGAGTGCTTCTACTGATCCAAACTTCGTTACATTGTCTCTAAGAACACTTTACGACGACTTTACGCCGAAGATTCTCCGTCGTCTCTAAGCCGTCACACTACTAGCTAAGCCCTAAGATCTACGCTATGGTCTTACACCGCTACTCTTTGATACTTCAGTCCCTGTATTCCTTGTACTAATTAAGGTACATCTTTTGATGAGCAGGGCTTAAATATGGCTTAATCCTTACTTTGCATCTAAATAACCCTACTCTAGCTAAAATTTTTTATGTCATTTGTAAATGAAGTTGGTATCCACTTTTGGAAGGAGTGGATAATGTAGATAGATTTAACTTGTTATCTACTTCTGCAATTCGACATAGGTTTTTTTCGTTTCGAGGATTGATCTTTTGAGGATATCCAGCTCTTTTTTTATTTGGTGTGGAGTTTTGTAGATAAAGTTGCATACAATAGACAATGATAGATACTATAGAATAAAAAAAGGCTTCAAAAAAACTAATTTGACTATAAGATTTACCTGCCTTATACCAAGTGAAAACAGCTGCTCTTTATATTTCTGGAATCTTTTTTCTCTTAGTTTTCGGTTTGGACAGCATTTTAACACCAGTAATAATAAAGTAGTGAAAATTTTTCAATTTTCTCTACTGAGTAGTAATTGGAAAAAAAGCAAAGTATATGCTAACTTCCTCATCACTACTATACATTTCTAAATGCTTGAAAACAATAATTAGAATACTCCTTTAATTATAACAATTCAAAGCTAGAGAAGAGAGAAGGTTTATAAGAAAATCTTGAACTTATATATATAAAAGAATATCTCTTGAAATAATATAGATTTCAATTATTATGGGAGAATTGAAATATAAGTAATAAGATAATAGCATTTTTTGATTAGATAATCTTATTCCATATAATGTATCCCACAAGCGAGTCGGCCACACAAGCCAGTCGGCCACCCTCTTCTTCCTAATGCATTCCATCATCACAACGCGCCCCAATGCCACGCGCCCCAATGCCTCGCATCCCAATACCTCGTAAAACCCGTTCAGCCGACCCAAGCTCTGAAGGGCGTATCCTTCTAGCAATACAAGCTCTTGACAAAGGGCAGTTTACGAGTCTCCGGTCGGCCATTCAAGCATATGATGCTCCTTGCACAACTGTACAAGATCGGCGAAACGGAAAAAAAGCACGATAAGACTGTGTACCTAATGGGCGAAAACTTACTCTATTAGAGGAATCAACTCTAGAAAAATGGGTACTATCAGTAGATGAACGAGGCTTTCCACCGAGAGTATCTATGGTACGGCAAATGGCCCAACTGCTACTTGATGAACGGACAAAAGCAGATTCAGTCAAACCATATCCTATTGGGATGAACTGGGCCAACAATTTTGTAAAGCGACATGAAACCCTAAAGTCGAAATACTCTCGCAAATACAGCTATGAACGAGCCAAATGCGAGGATCCAACAGTGATTAGAGATTGGTTTTTACATGTTCAGAAGAAGATTATGGAGTATGGCATTGTTCCAGAAGATATTTACAACTTCGATGAAACAGGATTTCAAATGGGGGTCGCAACTACTGCTAGAGTTATTACTAGCACTGAAAGAAAAGGGCGACCACGATTGACTCAACCTGGGAATCGGGAATGGGTTACTACAGTGGAGGCAATCAATACTTGTGGTTGGGCATTGCCACCGATGATTATATTCCAGGCTAAGGTACATCAATCTCACTGGTACCAGGACGAAACATTCCCTCATGACTGGGTCATTACAGTCAGTGATTCCGGTTGGACAAATGATGAGCTTGGATTAGCTTGGATTAAGGAAGTTTTCGATAAACATACCAAATCTCGTACTGTGGGACGATATCGGCTCCTAATCATGGATGGTCATAGCAGTCATATTACAGCGGAATTCGATCATTACTGTTCTAACAACTCGATTATTTTGCTTTGTATGCCTGCACATTTTTTGCATATATTGCAACCATTGGATGTTGTTTGTTTTTCTGTTTTAAAACGGGCTTACGGAACTCAAATCAAAACTCTTATGCGAACTGGAGTCAACCATATCGATAAACGGGAATTTCTAGTAGCTTATAAAGCTGCTAGTTCATTGGCCCTTAATGCAAACAACATTAAGGCTGGATTTGCTGCCACCGGATTAGTTCCCTACAATCCAGACCGAGTTCTCTCTGGACTTAATTCTGGAATGGGCAATATTACTCCTCCCAAGCAAAATGCACCAGTAACCTGGGTTCCTGAGACACCACACAACATCCCTACATTACAAATGCAATCGGAATCTATTAAGGAACTACTTAATAGAGGCAGTCGAAGCCCTCCTAGTTCAGCTGAGCAAGCTATTGCTCAAGTTATTAAGGGTTGTAGTATCGCTATGTACAACGGCTTAATTTTAGCGGAAGAGAACAGAAAACTGGTGGAGGAAAACAAAAAACAAAAGCGGAAAAGGAAGAGTACTCAAAAGCGATCCTATATTGCTAAAGGAGGACTTTTAACTGTGGCAGAGGGTATGCGTCTGACAGAGGAATCTGTTCGAGCTGTTGAAGCTGTTCGAGCTGTTGAAACTGTTCGTATGGTACCGGAAGTTCAAGTTGAGCCACCCAAACAGCGAGCACCATCAAAATGTAGTATGTGTGGATCACTTCTACATAAGGCTCCTAAATGCCCGAGTGCGCAGGAAATGATTTTGTAGATTCTATATAGTTCTATTCATTGTTTTACCCACAAACATATTGACCGCAAGTCAAAGTGGCCGACCGGCTTGTGTGGCCGACTCGCTTGTGGGATACGTTATTAAAAGCTCTTTTTCTGTTCAAAAGTAAATTTGTAATATAAACTTTGTGACATTATCTGTACAATCAGAATGATTTATTTTATTGGAGATGATTACTGCCAACTACGAGGCTAACCTCATAAACTCTAGGCAGTCTTGCAAGAGCTTAAAGAACTAATGAAGCCTCAGGTGGGAAGTTCTCAGCTTGCAGGGCCAGAAGGCTAAGAGCTGCGGGGTGCGGGCGGCGGGGTAGGAGCAGCGGGGGTTAGAACAACAGCAGAGGTGGTGGTAGTGGTGCTCCTGCTGGCCAGGGCCTCGGGGGCAGAAGTGTGGACGGGCGGCGTGGAGGTTGCACCGTCTGGTATGGCGATTATATAATTGGAGAGATCAATTCAAGAACTTTTCCGGTTTCTACGAACGTTGAGCCTCTCGCCTCTCGCCTACCAACCTCTCGCCCACTGTAAGTCTCCAATACGCATTCCACAAGACTGAGAGCGCTTGGGCATAAGTTTACCAGCTTTCTGAAGCCATTGGTGCTATAAACGCGATGGCGTCAAAACAAGGCCGTGGCATCCGCATCGCGATCGATGTGAGAACAAACCATGCCACTGTGCTGTTACAACCCAGGTGTCTTGTTCTGCTGACGGGATGAAATGCTTAGCGCGGTGGAACATTTACGGACTGCGTGGGGAACCCAGGTACCGGAAGGATGGAAGACGATGTACTCATTAAGCTTCTATCGGAAGATCCGTCCAACTACGACGATGCTCCGCTGGAAGGCATACGTCGGCTCCTCTCGCGCTTCACTGGACGAGAAATTCCCCGGGGCGAGCCCCTAGACACCACCCAAATAGAAAGTATCCGTATGGGGACCACTGTGGCCACGAACGCGCTCCTTGAAAGAAAGGGCGAAAAGATCGCCATGGTGGTCACCAAGGGGTTTAAAGATTGTCTAGATATCGGGAATCAGTCTCGCCCGAAGATATTCGATCTCGCTATTAGGAGGCCTGAGGTCCTCTATCGGAAGGTTGTGGAGATTGATGAGAGGGTGACGCTTGAGGACTATGCTGAGGATCCTGAGAGGCACACGACAAACGTCGAGCAGGCCGAGGACGCAGATCTGGTCCGTGGACTGTCCTCAGAAGCGGTCAGGATTCTCCGGCGCCCTTCCGAGTCGGTGGTAAAGCCTCAGCTACAGGCACTCTACGACGAAGGCTTCCGGAGCATTGCAGTATGCCTGATGCACGGATACACCTTCCCGGATCATGAAGCACTTGTCGGACGTCTAGCTAAAGGCATTGGTTTTGAGTACGTTAGTCTGAGCCATGAACTCATGCCCATGATTAAGCTTGTGCCACGTGCGACATCAGCGTGCGCGGACGCATATCTTACGCCGACAATTAAGAAGTACATTGCAGGTTTCCAAGCAGGGTTTGAGGGAGGACTGGGGACAGAGAGTATAAGGAAGGAGGGAGAGGCTAAAGGAGCAAGATGCGAATTTATGCAGTCCGATGGCGGTTTAGTTGATGTTGGGCAGTTTTCTGGTTTGCGTGCAATTCTGTCGGGACCAGCTGGAGGCGTAGTTGGGTATGCTCTGACCTCGTACGACCCCGAAGTTAATGTTCCAGTGATTGGGTTCGACATGGGCGGAACTAGCACCGATGTCAGTCGGTACGGGTCAGGGAGGTACGAGCATGTGTTCGAAACCACTACGGCTGGTGTGACGATACAGTCCCCACAGCTAGATATCAATACCGTTGCTGCCGGAGGAGGCTCAAGGCTATTCTTTCGCAATGGGCTTTTTGTTGTCGGGCCGGAATCTGCCGGCGCACATCCCGGGCCTGCATGCTACAGGAAGGGAGGCCCCCTAACAGTAACAGACGCAAATCTTTTTCTCGGGCGTCTACTTCCCGAGTTCTTCCCGGAGATCTTCGGAAAGGGGGAAAGTGAAGGCTTGGATGAAGATGCTAGTAGGAGGTTGTTTCAGGAGCTAACAGATCAGATAAACAACGAGATAGATGCCGATAAGAAAATGACCCCTGATGAAGTAGCATACGGCTTCATCAAGATTGCGAATGAGACAATGACGAGACCGATTAGATCTTTAACAGAAGCTAAAGGCCACGATACTTCGCTCCACCGACTTGCTACTTTCGGCGGGGCGGGTGGCCAACACGCTGTTGCCATTGCCGAAAGTCTTGGTATCAGACAGATTCTCGTCCACCGGTACTCTTCCGTCCTATCCGCATACGGTATGGCACTGGCTGATGTCGTCGATGAGAGGCAAATTCCGGAGTCGAAGGTATGGGCAGACGGTGGGGGAGATGTTAGAAAGGATTTACAGGCAAAGATGGAAGAGCTCAAGCAGAAGTCGAGAGAAGCTCTACAAGCTCAGGGGTTTACAGATGGAAGGATGGTATTCGAAGAATACCTTAATATGCGATACCGCGGTACTGAATCCGCGCTGATGGTAGTGAAACCAAATGAAACTGAGACAATAAAGGAGTTCGGCGGTGATGACTGGGCATTTGGCAAAGTATTCGTGAAGCAGCACGAGCAGGAGTTCGGATTCACCCTGCCAGATCGGGATATCATTGTTGATGACGTTCGTGTTAGAGGCATTGGGAAGAGCTTCGAAGGTCTAGAGAAGACGGTAGACCAACAGCTCAAATCTATCAAACCTAGGGACTTGCTTTCCGGGGAGAAAATATACTCGACTAAGAAGGTATATTTCGAGGAAGGAAGACTCGAAACACACATTTACAGGCTAGAAGACTTAGTCGTTGGAGATCGGATAAAAGGACCCGCCATTCTAGCTGATGGAACTCAGACATTAGTAGTGACCCCAGGAGCAGTAGCTCTAGTCATCGAGACACATGTTATTATCAATATTGGAGACACGGAAGCTGGAATGAAGCGGATCCTCAGTGCTGAGGAGGTGGATCCCATCATGCTTAGCATTTTCGCGCATCGGTTTATGGCGATCGCGGAGCAAATGGGCAGGGCACTACAGAAGACGAGTGTCAGCACTAATGTTAAGGAGAGGCTCGACTACTCATGTGCGCTATTTGATGACGCTGGAGGGCTTGTGGCGAATGGTGAGTATGAAGCAATTCAGATTTAGGCGGATTCCCATTGCTGAAACCCCACCCAGCCCCCCACCTCCCCGTCCACCTCGGAAGCATGTCTTCTTGCGTCCGCAAACAAGCCTCGATCTGGCAAGGCCGCCTCCTCCCTGGCGATGTGCTTGTCTCCAACCACCCAAAATACGGTGGCACGCACCTCCCCGACATCACCGTCATAACCCCCGCCTTCGCTGATAACAAAATAATCTTCTACGTCGCCTCTCGCGCCCACCACGCCGACATTGGCGGAATCCTCCCCGGATCCATGCCTCCGCACTCCCGCGAACTCTACCAAGAAGGCGCCACCATAGCATCCGAGAAGCTCGTCTCAGAAGGCCACTTCAACGAAGAGCTCATGATCAAGCTCCTCCACACCGACCCCGCTCGGTACCCGGGGTGCAGCGGCACTCGCTGTCTCACAGACAACCTCAACGACCTCAAAGCGCAGATCGCTGCTAACCGCAAGGGGATTCAGCTCATCGGTACGCTTGTAGCAGATTATGGGGTAGACGTTGTGCAGAACTACATGCGCGCAATCCAGCTAAATGCGGAACTAAGTGTACGGAACTTACTGAGAGAGGTTAGTGGGAGGTTCGAAGGGAGGGCTCTAGAGGCAGTGGATTACATGGACGATGGGAGCCCTATTTGCCTAAAGGTTACAATTGACAAGGAGAAGGGGGAGGCAATTTTCGATTTCGAGGGAACGGGGAGGGAAGTTTATGGTAAGCTTTCTTTTTAACTCATTACTAACCCTTATCAGCTCCCCACTAGAAACTACTAAATACTCACCTAGGAAACACTAACGCACCCGCGGCCGTCACCTTCTCCGCCATCATCTACTGCCTACGATGTCTCATTTCCTCCGATATCCCCCTCAACCAAGGCTGCCTCACCCCCATCACTGTGCGCATTCCACCCAACTCCTTCCTCAGCCCCTCAGACTCCGCTGCCGTTGTCGGCGGGAATGTCCTAACCGTAAGCTCCCTTTCCTTCGCGAGGAAACAACGCCCCCCAAATAAAACTAGTGTTTAAATGGGCTAACGGGGGGTTTCTACACAGAGCCAGCGAGTCACAGACGTCATCCTGAAGGCGTTCAAAGCTTGTGCTGCAAGCCAGGGAGATACCAACAACCTAACCTTCGGCTTCGGCGGCAACATCGAAGGAGAGACAGAGCGAAAAGGGTTTGGATACTATGAGACAATCGCCGGCGGCAGCGGCGCAGTAAGCCCCCATCTCTCCCCCCTTCACCAAAAACAAAGAAACCAACCCCCCTTCCCCAATAGTGTCCCAACTACCCCGGCACCTCCGGAGTCCACACCCACATGACCAACACGCGCATAACCGACTCCGAAATCCTCGAACGCCGCTACCCGGTCCTCCTGCACCGCTTCACGCTACGCCCAGACTCAGGCGGCCAGGGCCGCTTCGACGGCGGGTGCGGCGTGATCCGCGAGATCGAGTTCCGCATCCCGGTGCAAGTGTCGATTCTGTCGGAGCGGCGGGTCTATAGTCCATACGGGATGGAAGGCGGGGGGGAGGGAATGAGGGGGAGGAATTTGTGGGTGAGGAGGGTGTGGGTGGAGGAGGGTGGGAAGGGAATGTGGGCGGAGAGGGTGCTGAGTCTGGGAGGGAAGAATTCGGCCGCTATGAAGGCCGGGGAGAGAATTATCGTGGAGACCCCGGGCGGTGGCGCGTGGGGTGCCCCAGGGGAGGGCGTGGAGGAGAAGGCGGTGGTTAGGGATCCGATGTTAGCGTGGAAAGGGGGGAGTCTGGCCTCTAGGACGTTTACGCAGGAGACGAATTAAGCCGCTACGAGTCGCAAAACGGAGGGGTATATGATGCCAATGCCCAGCGCCAACTAATCACTGAGATGATCTCTTTAGAATGAAGAACTGCGCTTTTCATGATCCTAAAACATACAAAAAAAAAATACCATCCCAATCCCAAGTTTTAGTTTTTTTTTTCTTACATGACGATAGCATGATAAGATAATCGAAACACACTCCCCCCTTGTCACACACCAAAGTTCTATATATAAAATGTAGTTTAACCCATGCCAAAAACCACCATTACCAAAAGAAATAAAAAGGAGGGGAAAGCCTATCCGCAAAAACTCACTGCGTCATAGCCCTTAACCCCTGCAACAACATACTAAACACAAACGCCCTCCTAATCTCCTCGACCTGCAAACAGTCAAAAACCCTCCCAAGCGCCTCCCTGCTCGCCGCCTGCCCCATAACCCCAACCAGCGCCCCCGGCATTCCCCTCTCCACAAGCAACTTCCTCGCCCTAGCCTTCAACCTCTCCTTCTCTACCCCTGTCATCTCCCCGGGCCATCCCTTCCTCTCCTCCTCCGTCGGCAAACAATTCTCCCTCACCTTCCTAATATGCTCCGAGATCCCCTTATCCGAGGTATTAGCCTCAATAACCGAGTCTTGGAGCAACTGGCGTATGGCTTCCAGGTTGGGGTTCCCAGGGCGGAGGAGAAAGGTCTTTGCAGCTGTAAGAAGAGTACGGCGGATATTCCAGGCAGAGGAGAGGGTATAGAGGGAGGTTATTATTGCGAAGACGAGTTCGATTGTTATTTGCGTTTCTTCTTCAGTAAGAGGGGTGGAAGAAGTCCGTGGTGGAGTAGGCTTTGGGGCGAGTTCAGGAACAGGGGTGGGGTGGGTTTCGGCGGACGTTGTTGAGGGGGTCGGGGTGAGGGAGGGGGAGGGTGGGGAGGGGGCATGTGAGGAGGCAGAGGTGCTGATTGACAGGCGGCTTGTGGTAAGGCTTTCCTTGGAGTAGGTGAACGTCTGTGCGAGCGGGTCGTAGTCGTCGCGAATATCGCTTGGTGGAGGCGGCAAAGGGGGTAGGTTTAGAATTTCGCCACCTACTTCTCCGGATACCAATGGTAAAGGTGTGTCTAGCACTGTATGGCCAAAGGGGACTTTGCTAGGCTGTTTAGTCAACGAGGCCCCTGGAGGCGGAGATGTCCTATCAGGTGATGTGTAGTGATCCTCTCTATCGGCGTCGGGATACGCTGCATCAACTCGGCTCTCCGACGGTAGGGTATTGGTTGAACGCAGCACCATCGGTGGCTCGTCGCCGAGGCTGTCCTGACTCTCCATGCCTTTTCTATGTCCAGAAGATTCCGAGGGTGTGCTGTCTGTTCGTGGCAGACTTATGCTGGAAGAATTGCGTGATTTTCCAGTACCCATATTTGAACCCGCGGTTGACTTCTTCTGGCCCAGAGAAGCAACACCACCCAGTACGCCACTTACGCCCCCAAATAGGGCTTTTCCGCCCTCTGCCGCGCCTTTTGGTGCGCTAGAAAGAGCATCTAACATCCCCTTTCCCATAGTCTCAAATGCTACCGGGTTCGGCCAAAATCCTGCTTTGCTGCCCGCAGAAGGGGAGCCTGACCCAGGAGCCTGATCCTTCTCCAAGAACTTCTTCATCTTTTCGCTCTCAGCAAGCTGCCGGTACCTTAAAGCATCAATGAGATATCCCTCCAGTGCGGTTCTGACCGCTGATTTTGTCTGTCCTTTCCAGCCAGGCAGCTCACTATGCTTCAGTACGAAACCTCCCGCACCAGAGATAGTCGAGATCTTTCGTAGGACTTCGTGTAAAGTCTCGAAGTCGGCATACTTTCGAACGATCATCCAGCCAGGCTGTGTAGGGAGAGCGGGCTCGATTTGGATAAGGTAGTCAATTGATGGCTTACCACGAAGCACGGACTTGTCGGTAGCGACTGCATCATCAAATACAGATACGTTCGCATTGTAAAGAGTCATAGGCGAAGGTTCGGGCCTTTGTGTTGGGCTTATGCGTTCCTCATCAAGTGCTGTGGGCCTATGGAGTGGGACAATTTGATCGAAGCTGGTGAACGTAGAGGCCGATCCCGAAATCGCTGTAGGGGCCAGTTGGGTGGATTTTGCCTGGGTGGAGTCCAATGCTGTTTCTCTAGGGATAGGGGTCGCGGTACCCGTTGCTCCTAATGACGGTGCTGGTATTGAGGATCTCTGATTTTCGGGTAATTTGGTCCCGGTACTCTCGACCAAGGGGCGCTGTCCTTCACTCCTTTTTGCCTCTTCTTCTGCGATCAACTGACTTAGTCTTTTCGCTTCCAGTATCGCTTCTTCCATAGCTTCCTCGGCCTTGCTCAGCCTCTTCCTATGTCCCTTCTCCACCCCCCTAGCGTTTGCAGAATCTACAGCGCCACCAGTCGCACTTCCAACACCGGCATCAATGGCATTCATAAACTCAGGTTCGCCATCCTCCAGTAAATAAACTATCCACTCATTAATGAACTCAGGCCTCGAGCAGCTCTGGATAGTCATCTCCAACACCACGCCCGCAAGGATCTCGCGCAGAAAAGTACGAGCAGGTTCGCAACTGTAGGATTTCGGCTCCAGAAAGCTCTGCAATATATCTTCCGCCACCATTTCAAGTTTCTTCCTTTGGTGCTTCATGTCAACCACACTGGCTAGGCTGCTGTCTGGGTTGTCCTCAATGTAACTGAATACTAGCTCCTCCGGAGAGGTCTGAGAAGTAGGGGCGGCGGAGAGCATGTTCGAGAGCTCACTAAAAAAAACTATTATAATAGAGGACGAATTCGTGATAAATTCGAGGAATGTATCGGCCGGACGCTTCCGGGAGAGGTGCGTAGAGATCGAAAGGATGAATGCTGTGAGCGTCTCGCGGCATGCGCCTGGAAAGGATAGCTCTGACGGGAGTATCGGGCCATACCACCATCTGCAAATGAGTCAAGTAAGCACCCCGTCGATAGGGGCACGGCACTAGAGATAACGCACCTCACATAGTCGCGAATGACTGCGTCCGTCAAACCATTGAGCGCGGCAGCTGTCTCGGGTGCAAACCCTGAGAAGTCCGCTGGCTTTGCAGCTCCTGCCTTCAGTCCTACCTCGTTCCCAGCACTAACCCTATCACCTCGTTTCTTGTCTCTCCAGTCCAACACCCTCTCTGCGACGTCCAACGCCACCTCCCTCCTCCTCCTAGCCTCCCTTGCCTTTGCAGTCCCATCAGCGCTTTCACCGCCGCCCTCCCAAGTAGCATGTAAAACCACCCCTCCCACAGCTCCAATTAGAACCAAGCCTATCCTGCCAAAAACAAAATACGTCGCCGCGCCCAACCCAATGAGGAAGGCTCCCAAGGTCTCGTTGCTAGCAGTGGACAAGAAATCCAGTACGCGCGACGTGAGGTCTTGCGCGGATGCCAATGAGAGATCCGGCTCTCGCTGCGTCTGCTCATTTCCATCGTTGCTCATCGGGGTTACAGGCGTCCTTACACCTTCATCCCCAGACGGGATTTCGCTAGAGGTAGCTTCCCTCCCATCTCCACTGCTGCTGTCAGGAGCCATGTAGCACGAACAACAGACACCGCAGCTAGCTCGGTCCTAGTTGTTGAATCTGTCCTTCCTTCCTCTCCTCGAGTACCGTGGCCTGCTTTATGGGAAGCCAATCGGTTCTTGTTGATCGCGCGACAGTGCTGAAAGACCGGCTTCACGAGGATCTAATCTCTCAACTTCGGCTATTTCTAGCCACAATGCAAACAGTGCAAACAAGACATCTAGCCATCTTGCTTCAAGCAGAGAGACAGCAGCACATTCATACTTAAAAAACAATACAGGACCCATGATATCAACACCCCGCGAAGCAATGAACCCCGCTACCTTACTCAATCATACAAATGATTTTTCCCTTAGTCAGATTGCTTTCTAGAAGCTTGTGCGCATCCGCGACCCGCCCCCATGGGAAGACCGGTCGTAAAGCTCCGATCCCTAAATTTTGGCAGCGCCGTCTCGACAAGCTTGTCCCTGAGCCGGCCTTGATACTCCACATCCCGACTTCTCAAAGTACTCCCTTCATATCTTAGTCGTTTCGTTACGAACGCGCCAATATCTACACCCGTCGGCAGCTTCGTTCCGCTCAGCGCACCGAGCGTCACTACCCGCCCATCCATTGCAGCAGCATCAAGATTCTGCTGAAAGTAATTTTGCCCTTCGAAATCAATGATGATGTCGACACCCCTGCCCCCCGTTGACTCCTTAATCTCCTTTGCAAAGTCTTGTTGCTTGTAGTTAAAGCCCTGAGTGGCGCCCAGTACATTCACACAGAAATCAATCTTTTCTCTAGAGCTAGCGGTAACATACACGGCGGATGCCCCGCCGCATTTCGACAGCTGAATGCCCGAGCTAGAGACAGAAGAGGCGCCAGCGTGCCAGAGTACAGATTTCCCTGGAGAAAATTCTCCAACTAGATATAGGGCTTGCGTTGCCGTTATCCAAACCTGCCGCGGCGTTCTTATTACCAAATGATAGGCAATTGTCACCAATAAAACAAATGCGTATACATGCCTCAGGTGTACCGGCGGCTTCTTCCCAGGTCATTTCCTTTGGTTTGTGGATAAGCATGTGTGTTGAAACAGCGACATACTCGGCATAGGTCCCTAGAATTAATTCCGTCAAGAAAAACAGCGCCAACTTCTTTCCTTCTGCAGCAGTGCTAGTGACAGACCTCCATATGCCAGGCCGAATACCTCATCTCCAATTTCGATGTCTCCCCCAGTGATGTGTGGTCCTAGAGTTTCAATTGTCCCAGAAAACTCAACACCGAGCATCTTCGATGCTTGAGGCGGTACGGGGTATTGACCCTCCCGCTGTAGTAGGTCCATGCGGTTGACACCAAATGCTTTAACTTTCACAACAGCCTCTGACTCACCAGGTTGTGGCTTCCAGACCTCGGGGTTTAGGAATAGAGAGTTAGCATCCCCTATGCCGCCCCGGATATCTTGAGGCCGTGAAATGAAGTCAGCAACAGCGACTCTCTAAACAGTGGCTTAGTGTCAAAACTATCTCACCAACAGCTCGCATCATTGTATTCATTTAGTATGTTCGGGGGCACCCAGGTTCAAACACTCCTCCCACAAGGTGGACTAGTACGTAGAAGCGATGGCAATCCCGGATTTCCTACGGCGTCATCATGCAGGTTTTGAGGCTCTACAACGCTTAGCAAGGAAGAGTTTTCACGTGCACGCACAATCCAGCCACAATATTTTCGAGATTTCGACCAGCAACTTGTGCCGAATCATGGCGAAACGACTTCTCGACGAGGCCGCGAGCGGAGACGGAGTTTCCTCCAGAAAGAAAAGAAGGGAATCGCACAAGGGAAAGCTCCAGACAGCGACTGTGGATCCTTCAACTGCATCACAAGATGCACTCCAGCATAAGAATCCCGCCAATGGCCAGAAGCAGAACTTGTACGAAGATCCCGAGCGGATATTTGTCAAGTCGGAAAAACGAAAGCAGAAAGAGATTAAGAAACTCGAAAATCTCCGATTGCTTAAGCAGAACGCAGGACTACCGTCTCCGGAACCAGCCAAAAGCGAGGACGAAGATGTCGAAAAGGGCGCGAGGAAAGCCGCAAGAAAAGCTGCGAAGAAAGCCGCGAAGCAGGCTGCAAAGGCAGAGAGAAAAGCAGGGAGAGAGATGGGAGATAATAATGAAGATGAACCTGTGAAATCACAAACGCAGACCCCAACAATGACTGAGTCTGGTTCGGCACCCTCCCTAACTCAGACGGCTACTCATACTCCTGAGCCCAACACCACTTATAGTGGAACTGTTGCTGGACCGAACTGCGAGTACTCAGAAGATCCAGCATTAGCCTCTCTGTCGCAAGCAGTTATCGACTCTTTCCTCACGACGAACTTCATTACAATCACAGACCCGTTACCATCTTCGCAACTCTTACGGCCAATAATATCCTTTAAATATCTCCCGGTGACTGAGGAGGCACATTTGGCACCATTCAAGTCATTCTCTTCGCCAACGCCCATCCAAGCAGCAGCTTGGCCGCCCCTATTTATAGGTCGGGACGTCATCGGAGTAGCAGAGACAGGATCCGGAAAGACGTTAGCGTTCGCAGTCCCATGCATTCGGTACATAAATTCCCTACCAAAGGGCAAGCGGCAGAAAGGTGTCAGGGCTGTCATTGTTTCGCCAACACGAGAACTAGCCTTACAAATTCACGAACAGGTTATAAAACTCGCAGGACCAGCAGGACTAGAAGCCGTATGTGTTTATGGCGGGGTCCAGAAGGAGGAACAACGGAAAGCACTAAAAACTGCGAGCATAGTCGTCGCGACACCGGGAAGACTCAATGACTTAATTAGTGAGGGAGCAGCAGATCTAAGCAAGGTCGGATACCTTGTCCTTGATGAAGCTGACAGGATGCTGGATAAGGGTAAGTTTCCCAGGCGCTACACCCTTTCCTAAGCAGAACGTATCTCATAGCCCCTTAGGCTTCGAAGACGCAATCAGAGAGATCATCAAAACAACACCACCCACAGCTCAGCGTCAGACATTGATGTTCACCGCGACGTGGCCACCTTCAGTACGTGAGCTAGCTGTTACCTTCATGAAATCTCCAGTTAAAATCGCTATTGGCGATAATCCAACAGGTGACCTTCGTGCCAACACTCGCATCGTCCAGAAGGTTGAGGTGGTCGATCCTCGTGGTAAAGAATTTCGACTCCTTCAACTACTAAAGGGACATCAGTCTGGTGCCCAGAAGAATGACCGTATTTTGGTGTTTTGTCTCTATAAGAAAGAGGCTACGCGAGTAGAAATGTTCCTAAAGTCGAAAGGACTACGCGTAGCAGGAATCCATGGTGATTTGAGCCAACCTCAGCGAACGGCAAGCTTAGAAGCCTTCAAGAGTGGAAGGGTACCACTCCTAGTTGCTACAGATGTCGCCGCCAGGGGCTTAGATATCCCGGCCGTCAAACTAGTCATCAACGTAACATTTCCGCTAACTGTGGAGGATTACGTTCACCGCATCGGCAGGTACGCATACAGCACGCCGAATTGTACATGAGTGCCGCTAACGCTTTCGAAATCACAGGACAGGAAGGGCTGGCAAAGAAGGGCTGGCCATCACACTTTTCACAGAACATGACAAGGCCCAGTCGGGAGCGTACGTCCTACCAAGAAAATATTTATTTTGAGGAAGATCCGCTAACATCCCTAACCCAGACTGATAAATGTTCTAAAGGCAGCCAACCAGCCCGTTCCTGACGAGCTCCTCAAGTTTGGCACCACCGTCAAAAAGAAGGGACATGAGGCCTATGGAGCGTTCTACAAGGAGATAGACGGCGCAAAAACCGCTACAAAGATCACATTTGATGACTAGCTTTCGCCGACAACATCACTGCGTCTTCTTTTCTATTTCCCCCCGCTCATGCCTTGGGCGTAGTAGGCGGTAGCAATGTACTAGATAGCCTCGCTCGAAGAACAGACTAGACGATCATTAGACGATAAAAACGCAGTTTGTTTGGAGGGGGGAATAAAAACGTACAGCAGTACAAGTAATGTCCCTCCTACCCCACCACTTTTAATGGCATCCAACATCCCCCCCGTAAAACCCTGCTCCAACAGCGCAAGGGCTGCCCAGGAAGCTATTCCCGCAGACATACTACCAACACTAGGCATCACACTCTCAAGCTCCAACGATCCCTCATTCCGCCGTAAATACCCAGCAATAAACCACGTACTCCAAAAGATCCGCAAAGCCATATTCACAAAATTAGCCCAAACCAGCCCCTGAGCGCCCCAGCCCAGCACCTGTAGAAAAACATACGCTGCGCCAGCAAAGCCAAGCGAGAAGAAGGTCATCCAGACCGATTGCTTGTGCAGCTCCGAGCTGGTGGCTACAGAGGATATAAAGGCCTCGGTGACGCCGTTTAGGGCGAGTAGCGGAATATAGTAGCAGTATGTAGACAAGACAGCGCCAGCGCCCGCAGACGCCCACGTTGAGCCTGCAAAGAGCCGGAGGAGGATGGGGGCGACGGCCGGCCCGATGGCTGCAGCGACGATGGAAATCAGAGCGTAAAGCTTGACAATATCTGCCAGGACGTTGGCGGCAGACTGGACGCTGCCTGTGTCGGGTCTTTTCCTATCCTTGTTGGTGGACGATAGCATTTTTGCAAAGAGATTGCGGCTGGCTTCTTCAATGGGCTGGAAGAGCATGCGTGCGATAAGGCCCCCGTAGTTGGATGCTAGAGCATAGATTCCCTGGTCCTGAAGACTGGAAAAGGTGGCAATGAGGAGCGAGTCTCCCTGAGTAAGGATATGCTTTACCGCAGACTGAAGAAAAAGACTGGCGGCAAGAGCAAGCAGGGGGCGAGAGAAGTACGACATGATATACCGAGATTTATCCCTTTCACCAGTCAGCAACCGCTCCTCTCCCGAGAATGGTACCAGACCTACTTTGAATCAATCGACATAGATATCAACGAGAACCCACACTCCACAGAAAACCCCCAAACCCGCCAATAATACAAAAAGAACAGCGTACTTGCATACGCCCACTGGCCAATCGCAAACGGCAGCACGCCCGCATTCTCGCCCGCCACGCCCGCCAGTACAGCCATTGCGCACGTAACCACGCACCGCACAAGCGTCGCGACAGACTCGACCAAAGCGCGCGTCTTGTAGAGCATTTTGTGCTGGACCACAACAAACGCAGGTTCAGTAAGAAGCTCAAAGACAATAGCAACGCCGTATAGGTCGAGGGACTCCCGAAAATACGGCATCTGGCGGATTTGAGGGCTTGTGGTGCGGTAGTAGAGGTAGCCCAGGACGAAGGCGAGGGGCGTGCCGAAGTAGATGGAGAGGTAGGAGAGGTTTACTACCACTTGAAGCTCAGCGGCCGGTGTATCCGCAGCAATTGGGCCCTTCAACGGCGGTTTTTCCCTCTCAGCCGGTCTCTTCACATCTTCTTTCACAACCTCCTTCTCCTTTCCCTGCCTGCCCACCTCCGTCCTCCCCTGCCGCTGTAATGCAACCCTCAAACTCTCCCGCGCAAAGTACAGCACAGTGATGAGGTACAATTCCAGCTGTGCTGAGATTCCAAGGTGCTCGGGTGAGAGGTAGCGGAGGAGCACTTGGTTTACGCCAAATGTTAGCAGGCGTGAGCAGAGCTGGAGGAGGATGAGGAAGGTGGCGCCCTGGGCAGAGGCTGAGAGGAGGGAGCTCGGGGGGATCTTCTTGCCGGCAGGACGGCTTTCGGGCTCGGGTTTTGGTTTGACCATTGCTGGCGGTGCGATTGAGTGTGGAGATATTACTGATGCCACATGTATGTACTCTGTAAGCAGGTATATTGTACATGTACTTGTACACAGTTAGAATCTCTATGCTCTTGAAATCTTCTCGAGCATTCCATGCGACTAGGTCGTGTTGCTCTCATGGGCGAAGGCGTCCTGTGCGGTACTAAGTACTTGCGCAAGCTCGAGTGGGTCACCATGGCAAATAATAGTGTACAGCTCCCCCGATAAGGCGGCCACCCCACACTAGAATATGTACTTGTACTCTGTACTTTAGATAATTTCCCCAGCCCACTCCAATGACTTATTGCCCGATAGTAAATTACTGCGCGTCATATATATACTGTACACATTTACAAATTCAAAGATTCGTAAAAAATCGGCTTTTATTGGCCTCCCACCATTTTGGCATTCCATAGACAGTCTACCCTATCTACCCTACCTAGAACCTTCTCACTCCAAAAATTCGCAAATATCCCAGTCTCGAGATGGCTTAGAACGGCGGCAGCCAGAACGGATATCCACCATTCTTTATCCGGAACGTGCTCAGTAGAAAGCTATACATTGCAAGCATGATTGCTGACCAAACCCAGATGGCCAGTTGCTGCTTTCTAGGGTCCGCAATACGGGGGACTTTAAGAGCTAGGGAGATAGTGGCGAAGGCGAGGACACCATCTGTGATAGATAGCCATTAGCACCACGCCGTTAGTGAGCTATAACCAATCAATGTACTCACACATAGCAGCAACAATCTGAGATTCCAATCCGAATTGACTCGAGAAGCCACCAGCAAAATAGTTTATCCCACCCTTACCATCCCCAGCCACGTAGGGTGTCCCTCTAATGTGGTTGTACATGTGCCCGCTAGTAAACATCAATATAGATAGCAAGCTAAGAGCCGCCCAGAAATTTCGATTCCGGATAATAGGGACGAAGTATGGCCATGCTACACGAAGAATCGAGAGGAAACCCAAGACCATGGTAGCACCAACAAGAATGCCAGAGTAGTTGACGGGGCGAACAATTGGAGGTCGCGGACCAGGAGGAAGACGTCTTGATATCCACGCATGGACTGCGCCTCCGTCTGCAGGGTTCGTTCTATTTCACATCATCTTAGTCCATGTGCCTACAGAAAAAGGAATGACATGCATTGGGGCCTGGGAACAAATGTAAACTGACCCAAATTCATATTTCAGAGGCGGCTCGCCTAGCTTCGCACCTGGTCCCACTGTGGGTTGAAATAATAGGAGAATAGGGACCGATTGTATTTGAAGCTGCAGAAGGAACGTCAACAACCTCCATAAGATCCCTGGCAAAGGGCTTCATTGAAATGGGAGGGCCTACTTGTTGGAAGGTCGCTTTCGCGTCTGCGAAGTCCAGCGTTCCAAATAGCACCCGTGACTCCCCGGCCTTGTCTCCTTTAATCCAGCTCGACGCAAGCAGGTCCCATTCCGGTTTGAATTCTCTACACGGCTGGCACCCATACTGAGCCTCCATAGCCGTTAGAAGAACCACTACCGAGTAGTTCCTCGGAGCCTTCGTCAATGTATCGTACTCCAGATACCCCATTTTGAGGGGTGACGACGACAGCGCCTTCTTGTGAAACTTTTCGAATCTCTCGACTTTGGGTGACTTTTTTGCCGCCAATGCAGCCAGCGGAAGCAGAGACCATGTCAGCGCCTGAAGGAACCTCATTCTGCCTCCAATCTAGCGTAGTCCGGAATATATCGAAATGCAGAGGGAGCTGTAGGGACGTCTCCAGGTAACGGATTAGGGTGTCCTCATTACCGCGGATTATGTCAGCAGCTCCTACCAGCGCTAAGCCCGATACGGTTGTTTGTCTATCCGACGCCCCATGGAAAAGTCGCGCCCTCATCAACCGCTGCAGCCCCAACACCCCGCGAAGCAAGAAACATCCCTATCCTGCGCCTTAGCTCTATCGGTTTTGGTTACTTAACGGCTTGGAATGGCTCCAGATATTTATTACGATACTGCTCAGGTTCGTTTACCACATAGGTTGATCCCCGTTCGTACTAAGTTGGCGACGGTACCGCTCCAGTCAAAATCCTTGGAACTGATATACGTGCAATGCGCGCGTAAGAACGATCTACTCTTCAAAGAGGAGGAGGCGCGACAGCTTCGCTTGCGTATTCTATTACTAGAAGACGAAAATGACGATCTACACGATCAGTTGGCGCAGGAAGACGACAGCATAGATACGCTTGAGAAAGAGAAGGAAGAGCTGCAGGAACGTGTGAGCGAGACTTTACGGGATCTCTCACTTGCGCAGGCTGAATTGCGATCCAAAGACAGGGAACTAGACAATGCGAAGGTGCTTTTCTCCCTGTGTCTACTACGTCCTTTGGAAGACGCAATTAACTTGGATATAGGCGGAATTAAATTCTCTAAATACCATCTCAACCAGCTCGTCCAAGCTCCTGACGGAAAAGCTGGCGCTTTCTCACGAACTCTCGACCATCAGACCTGAGCTAGAGCACCTGCGATCACAAGCCGCCTCTTATCAATCCTTAATTTCGGAGAAGCTATCGCTACAGCGGCAGCTCAGCACCATTCAAGTCGAACTAGAGACAGAAAGACGAGCAACCCAGCGCGCGGTAGCCAAAGAGGTGAAGGAAAACGCGCAAGACTTGAAACTTCAAGGTCAAGTTGATAGTTTGCGACAAGAGCTTTCAAAAGAAAAGCGCGCGAGGGAGAGAGCGGAGAAGGAGGCAAAGAAGGGGACCGATGATTGGGAGGGCAAAAAGGCAGTCCTAGAGAGCAAACTAGAAGCTACAAAAGGCAAACTACGAGCAGCAAAAGAGCAACTAAAGGAGAAGGATACAGAGCTACAACAAGCTCATGGTGCTGTAGCAAGAGCAGCATCTGCGCAGTCGCAACACGGCACCACAACTACTTCGAAAAATCCACGCAAACGAACCATCGCTGCATCCTCGATCGATGATACAATAGGGACTCCGGGCGGAGCGATAACGAAGGGGCGGAGAGCCGCCAAGCGCGATGCTACTTTGCCAGGGGACAAATCAACTTTCTCAATGACACCATTCTTAAATCGGACAGCGAGTATTGCTCCAGAAAGCCCTCTTCAACAAGAGCACGAGGTGGAGAATGCGGAGGAAGACAGAGACGGCGAACGAGAAGAAACCGTTGCACAAGGATCAGAGATCGATCCCGACGAGGCAATTCAAGAAGACTCCCCTCTAAAGGCACCAAAGGCGAAGACAGCAAAAAGAAAACCCAAGCCACAGGGTCAACCCAAAGGCAATGCTTTGAACGCCGTAAAGGCTGGGAAATCCAACATCCTTGGAAAGCGAAGCGCGGCACCAGCTCTAGAAAAGGTGATTGAAGAGGAAAACGACGAGAACATCCCCCCGCCGAAGGCAGCCCCAGCAATCAAGCCAGCCAAAAAGGCTCCAATTCCCTTCTCTTCAATCATAGACGAACCTGAACCTGAACCGAAGAAGAAGAAGCGGAAGATCCTCAGCGGAGGAGCTGGGAAAACACTATTTGACGACGAGGAAACGGATAAGGCAAAACCTGCGAAATCGCTATTTGGAGGGGCCAAGGCATTTGCAGGACTGAGTAAAGGAGGTCTTGCAGGACCCAGAGGGGGAGTGGTTGTCGGTGGATTTGGAGATATTTCGCCGCTGAAAAAGGAAAGGAAGAGCGTACGGTAAACCTTGTTTTGCGCTGTTGGAAACTGTCTTGATATTTCCGATCCGGTTGTTGGCGTTATGAGGTGTTTCTAGGTAATGCGGTTGGGTTGATTTAGCCATAGGAACTGAGCACTGAGATTCCCCGATACAATGTGTAATGAAAATCCCTTTGTGGTATTCGGAAAACAAATACACGAGATAGGCAAAGCGTGAATACGTGAAAATAACAACGAAGTCTCCTAATGCTCCCCCGACATATTATCTGCACTTTGACCAACTCAATCCTCCTTGATGCTCCTATCTTAGTCACCTCAGCCCGTCGTATCTGTACAAATCGAATTCGATCGCCCAATACCCTCGCGTTAACACTCCCGGGAACGCGCTGTGGCTCTTCATCAGGGAGATGGCAAACACGACAATCCAAAGACAAGTTCACAAAGGAGGCCAAAGTGCAAGGCCTAAAGAGCCGTGCCGCCTTCAAGCTACTGGAGGTGGATATCCCCTTCCATCGCAGGGTCAGCACAGAGACGATTGCTGACAGTCGTGGGCAGATGAACGAGAAGTACAGGATATTTAAAAAGGGCCAGACCGTGGTTGACTTGGTACGCAGTTCTACTAATGCAATCCCCCCCCAACGATACTAATGCAGAGGACACTTAGGGATACGCGCCAGGCTCCTGGTCACAGGTAAGTCTTCCATACACCGCAGTCCTCCAACCAACCTAATAACACCACCCAAGGTAGCAATCGACCGAACCTCCCCCGGCGGCCGCGTTATAGGAATCGATATAATCCCCGCGCAGCCCCCCCGCGGCATGTCCACAATCCAAGGCAACTTCCTCTCTCCCGCCGTCCAAGAGTGCGTAAAAAGCTTCCTCCGCGACCCCGAGCGCGGCCGCGCACGCCCACAAATAGCCTTCTCGGACGAAGTCACAGAAGACGAGCTCGAGCAGATGGACAGAGGCTACATAGACTTGGAACGGCGAGCGGTCGTGGAAGGCGAAGAGAGCTCTACTCATCGCAGACCCGATACCACAGACAGAACGGTGGACGTAGTCCTGAGTGATATGTCCGAGCCCTGGCCCCAAACTACCGGCTACGGGAAGAGAAGCCTAAGTAACCCATATCGCAGGATGATGAACACCAGCGGCATGAAATTCCGAGACCACGCTGGCAGCATGGTAAGCACCCTCCACAAAGACCACTTCAATAGACTCCCTCCCACTGAAAAAAAAACCCCCCGCGCAAAACAGGATCTCTGCAACGCCGCCCTCCACTTTGCCCAAGACACCCTCCACCCCGGCGGCCATTTCATCTGTAAATTCTACCAAGGCTCCGAGGACTCGCTCCTAGAATCTACACTCAAAAAACTCTTCTCAGCGGTGCATCGAGAGAAGCCCGAATCGTCTCGCAGCGTAAGCTTTGCCCCCCCCCTCTCTCTCTCTCTCTATACAAACCCCACTTATTATTATTATTATTATTATTGTAAACTAACCCGAAACCCAAAAAAAAAAATAGGAATCAAAAGAGGCATATTTCGTCGCTTTGAGACGCAAGGCCGGGCCTTGAAGTTTATTTTGTTTCGTTCCTTTTTCTTTTCTAGCTCAAAAAAATTCCAATAATCATAACTATACATCTATGATGATATGGTGTTTTCCCCAATGGAAAAAAATGAAAAAAAAAATGGACTTTTGAAAATAAGAGATTATTTCCCGCCCTTTTAATTTATATATATATAATTCCTCCCACCACACCACCCACTCCACTGTAATAACCTCCAACCCTCCTCACCCAGTACCACAGAGCAAAACAAAACACTAACCAACACCACCCCGACCAAACCACGAGCATATCTAGCCACCCCATATATACTTGTGCCCTTTCTTTCGAGTCTGTTTGAAATAATCTGTCTGTCTGTCTGTCCTACAGCCGAAAAATCGGTGTATATATATATATATATGTAATTCACTTTTTTTTTTTTTTTTTTTCACAAAGCTGGTAATCAATCGAATGTTCAAGCGAATATTCGGGCGAATAATCGAGTGAACAATCGAGCGAATATTCGAGCGAACATTCAATCGAACATTCGAGCGAACATTCGAGCGAATAATCGAGCAAATATTCGAGTGAACATTCAATCGAACATTCGAGCGAATAATCAAGTGAGACATTTGGGCAAACATTCGAGCGAACATTCAATCGAATAATCGAGCGAACATTCAATCGAATAATCGAGCGAATATTCAATCGAACATTCGAGCGAATAATCAACCGAACAATCAAACAAACAATCAATCGAACATTCAAAGAAACAAAACGAACATTCAAGCAAAACATTCAAACAAAACCAAACACTCAAACCAAACACCCAAACCAAACACTCAAACGAAACATACATACAAACAAACAAACAAAAAACAATCAAACAGCGAGAAAACAACCCAACCCAACCCTAACCAAAAAAAAAAAAAAAAAAAAAAAAAAAACCCAAAGACCCAAACCAACCAAGGAAACAAAGAAAGTCCACATCTCCCCAGAATTCGAATGTTATAAAAAAAATTAAAATAAAAATAAATAAATAAATAAATAAATAAATATTATTTACCCCCGGATTCCATCTAGATGCTGCTGCTGCTGCTGCTGCTGCTGCTGCTACATAGTACCACCACCACCACCACCACCACTACCACCACAGGGGGTTGTAATTTTTGTGTTGTTGTTGTTGGTGGTGGTGTTAGGCAAATCATTTTCACACTGGATGATCATCGATCGTAGTTAGTTGGAACCCGGGGAGTGGGGGGAAGAAGGGGTTATTGTACTGCTTTAGTCCGTTTTTTGCACAATGTTTGCTTACTACTTTATAATCCCTGTGCCACACGCTTGTCTTGTTGGAAGCTCTAGGGAAAATGGGAAAATGGGAAAAGAATAAAAAAAAATAAAAAATTCCGCAAATTTCTAAACTTCTGATTTTGATTTGTTATCCCAATTATATACCATATGATGGAAAAAAAAAAAAAAGAAATAATAAAAAAACATGTACCCCCTTGTTGGAAAAATAAAAAAAAAAAAAAACACCGCGTTTTCCTTCCTCCTGTACGTCGGTAGCCCCCAAAGACAAAGACATGCAGAATAACAAAGAATTTGGTTCGGGGGTGGGGAAAAAAGGAGTGTGTGTGTGTGTGTGTGTGTGTGTGTGTATGTGTGTATGTGTGTTCCCGCGAGTGCGTGCCCTTGGAGAGCACGAATATAGAGATTTCATCACGGGTGATGTCAACTAAATAAAAACATAAACGACCGCTAACATGATTGAGTTATAAAAGCTATACACAGTTTGAATTATGCCAACCAGTCCGTTCGGACTGCATCTATCAGTTCTGAATTGGAAACAGTCTTGAGGGCGTGGTCGACAATACCGTAAAATGCAAACGCAAAACCGTCTGGGTGGCAAAGCTGACAAAGATAAAGACCAGCGGGCAAACCCGCCTCTGGTTCGGGTGGATGGGGGTCACCACTCCTAATACGGCGCGCCTCTGTATCCTACATTTGGTACCAGCGGCTGTCTGCTCATCGGTGGCGGGCTGCCGTAGCTTTCGCCACTTACATTTCTTTCGTGTTGAGGCATACCCGCCGCGGATGATACAAGGTAATCGACTGAGTCCCGCCCTGACCTTCTCCCTGAAGACAGGGGAGATGAATCCCGGTACGGGATAGCCGGATCGGAAGACAAAAGGCCCTTTTTGGATTCCCGGGGTAGTGTAGGGTCCATGAGGAGCGAGTTACGTGCGTCAAGTGGTGTAAGAGCGTCAAGGTCGCGGTTGAGTTTTTCTATTAAAAGAGTTTCACGTTAACTAAGCTCAATGCCACGAGGAAAGTTACGGAACGGGGATCTTACCAGCCTCCTTCCTGCGCCTACGATGTGGATTCTCCTTGCAGCAAATGATAATGGCATTCACAGCGATCAAAATTGCCAAAAGGCCAGTCAAAACGGACTGGACCACAATCAAAACGACACCAGTGATGGTCTTGGTCTGCTGTTGAACGCGCAACTCACTCGCAAACACCAAAACACAAACGACGGAAAGAACTCTGGCGATTGATATGATGATGTGAATCACGTTTCCGGCTGTCGTGACATACGGTCTGTTCCAGAGTAAAAGCGCAAGTAGCAAGCCTTCGCAGACTAACTGGCCTATGCCCTGAACGAGCCCATGGCCATTCCCAGCAGCGATGATGACTCCTTTGGCGAACATGTAGATGATGGCAGGGATAAAAATCCACCACAGGTCCTTCTTATACTGGTCGTAGAATAGACTGTACTTCACCCAGGTCTCCTTGTCATCGTATAGCTTTGATGCGTCGCCATCAGTCCGCTTGGCCTTTCTGGCAAGATTCCAGATACGGTAGGTGAAATATCCTAGGATGCTGGTAAATACTGCAAGGGTAATACCGGCCAATAGCTTTGCCGCCCAGGAATCGCCATTGGTAAACTGGAAGATGCAATAGAGGACCCAGACACCGTAGACGATGAGGATCAGGTTGACAATAGTTCTGCCCATCGTCCCCCAATATCTCTTTCGGAAACCCGTCAGGCTTTTGGGGAACGAGGCAAAGAGCGCCCAAGTCTCAAGGATCACTTTGAATAACAAAATCCCAACCACAATTGCGGCGATAATGATACCGAAGATCAGGAGTACAGTCATGAATGTGTTTTTCTCCGGAATCATTAGCTGTTCTGCATACCCTTGAATACCCTTGACGAAGTGCATAGCTTTATTATCAGTGCTATTCGAGCCGCCGCTTGCAGATTTTGAGCCGTTGACGCTTGCCGAGAAATCTCGGGCAGTGATAAAGAGAACGTCTAGGCCTCTCTTGGTCACGTTGGCAGCAGCTTCCCTCGACTTGCTGGGATCCTGGTAAACTAGGGTGGCATTCCTCAAGAAGTCAACGTTGCTCTCCGTTAGGTTCCCACCGGTGCTCTTTCTGAAACTGTCAATGGACCCTTGCATTGAGTTCCATTGAATCAGCCCTGTGCTCCATCCAAAATTCTTTGCAAAGTTCCGGTAGATTGGTGGATAATCAACGCTGAGCATTCCATTCATTGCCATTGCCTGGAACCACCCGACAACATCAGTAAAACTAGGTGTCGTGCTGACTCCACCATGCACACCAGCCGCAGCACTGATGGCTGAGACACCCGACATGATGAGGGCTGCTCCAGCGACTGATGCAGCGATGTAGGACACAGCTGGGACATTCACCGTCTTGCCGTTATTGACAGTTGATTGGAGACATGCGAGTTCCTTGGAATCTGACTTGGATTTAAGGACGAGCTGGGCCATGCCATCGAGGTCGGGTACCTGGAAAGCAATGGAAGGGATCATGTTGGCGTAATTCGAAGGGATCGCCAAGTTACCCTCTGCGGCAAATTGACCAACCGGCACTACATCGTAGGATTAGTTGGTGCTAGGGACGGCATAATGTGAGCTCTTGAAGGACATACCAGGGCATAGCTGTTCAACTTTCGTGGCATTATCACAAGGGTCGAAGGACTGTTGGTACACCTGATTTCCATATGCTGTTACAGTCAGAAGGCCGGTAACATCCTGACTCTTTGAGCTGGTTCCAGCGACGTCGAACTTGACCGTGTTATCCGCACGGTTATATTGTACATCGACTTTCTCGATTGTGATATCTGAGGAAGCGAGACAGGTGCTGAAGCCAGAGGTTCTGAGAATATCTGTACAGGAGACCCTGGCCGGCAGAGCTTCGAGAAGCAGGAAGGGGATGAAGTGTTTGAGAACTGTTCTCCGTAATCTCATCGTGGCGATTTTAGCGGAGGGATTTGTGGCAGAAGTAGCCCGTCAGAGGTCCGCTGAGTACTGCGTATTCGGACAGCAGCCTTGTGTCACTGTATAGATGGAAAAGTGTTGGCCAGAAACGCTGATGGGATGTGTGGCGCGCGTGTAAGAATGCGTCGAGAAATCTAACGAAGAATACTCGGTTGGAATGCACCGACAAGAAAACAACGCGTTAGATATTCACTTGTCCACAGCCCGTGAAACTAGTCTCCGAAAGAGCGTGCAGGATGTGTAAGATAGGCAGGAGTTCCGTGGATTGCTACGTCGAAAAGGAAAAAAACACCGGCCGTCAAAGAGAGAGTTTTTCAGGCTCAACCCGAATACCCCCAGAGGAAGCGAAGTCGAATGTTGGAACCAGGAGAGCGAAGGCCAAAACGATGGAACCCTTCAACAGATGCGGGGATCCAAGCAACGTCGAGGAAAAACGAGCGTCAATCCAAGGAGAGTGGTGGAAGAAAATGGAGATTGCGTGAAAGAGGGACAAGACAATTAGGAGACAGGATAAGGAGGCTGTACACTGGACGGAGAATGTGTGGAGTCCGAAAAGAAAAGGCGCGGTTTCGGATTTGGGTGAGCGCGAGGTCGCTACCCAATCGGCATCGGCGTACGTGAGTTGTAGAATCAGGAATGGGGGACGGCACAATAAGCTCTGCGACGCAATTTTAGGGTCGGAATTGGCCAGGGGAATCTGGGCGGTTGGTGTGCGAGCAGCGATTGATGGAATACGGAATACGGGGGAGTACTGTACGACGCAGGCAGACAGGCAGCGACCTGCGGAGGGTTATAACCTCCTTGCACCCCGCGACAATAACACACCACGCTGCGTGTCTCTTACAAGCACACACAGCCAAGTACGCGCGCATGAAGGTTTAACTCTCCAAAGAAAGCTACAGCGCCGCTGTGATCATCTCACTGGCCGGCGGGGGGGCGTGGAAGGGGCGTGGCAGCGGCCAGCCACACCGCCGCACAGCGCTGATTGGGGCGGAAGAGAGCCGCTTTGCTTTGTCTCGTCTTGCCCGGCTATTCCGGTCCCGGAGGCCGTACGCTCTCTGCTCCCCAGTGCGCGGCATTCGCTGCCTCGCTCTCCCAGGTCTCAGCCTGCATCGCAGTGTTCGCCACCACCAGCGTCATGGGATTGAGCCGGGTTGGAACGGGGTGGCTAAGGACAGGCCTCGAGAGATATTTAAAGCCTGCCCAGGGATCGGGCGTGCGCTGTACGGGGGACCTGGTATTTCGTACTCTGTGTTCTGCGGCGGAGAGACAGGCCCAGGGGAAGGGAGGCCTTTCGCTTCGCTGACGGCGTATCAACAGTCACCATCCTGTACCTTGATCACTTTAGCTTGATTGCTCGTCTGCGTAGAATCGTGGATTAGGCACGAGAGCTGTGAGGAGCTCGTCGAGCATACTACTACTGCTACATATCTGCGCCCGTGTCCTGCTCGTGTTTGCAGGGGATCGCTTTTTGCTTCCGCCCGCGGCAATCATTTGGGAACTCTACGCTCTTCGGACAACAGGCAGCACCGAGAATGCTCCGCCCAAGGAACAATCTCTGTGTAGTTTGATAATTCACAGGCAATACTTCGTGTGTAGCCTCACGCTTACGAGCATAGGTATCTCAAAATAGGCAACTCTCTTTTTCTCCGTATTTGTCAGTCGCAGGCCCCCATCGGCATTTTGGTAGTGCAGCAAATGTCTGTGATTATGTATATTGTTGTACCGTACAATATTGTACAATAGTACACAACACAACGTAGGCGAAGTTACCGCAACAGCCTCAGTGTGGCGTAACGAATGAAAGTGATTGTGGGAGCTCAATCCTCCTTACATAATGATTCCGTGCCCCACCAAGCGTCTTGCCCCACGCGCCGACGATACGAATACTAGTGCTACGACGGACTGTCCTGCTACTAGCCCACGTTCGAACAGCGCAGCAAAGAGATCAGCATGCGTTTCGCACCTTTCGCCTCCGATATTGAGCTCCCGTTCTATACGTCGTTAGCTGCACTCAAGATCGACCACGACAAACTCGATGACTCCGCACGGCGAGTCCTCGGTCTCTATGAGGTCCGGCCTACCGATACTCCAGAGGCTAGCTGTCGCATCCAGCTGCTAGGAAGTGCACTCACGAGTGATGAGTTCGTAAATCCCCTCCCCCTCCCGATTCGGCTATACCCCACTCTAGAATTACTTACGATTGTCCAAATGCCTCAGGGTACCCAAGGCATATTGTCGAGCTGAGGGAATAATCAAAAATGTGAATACCATGGAGGAGTACAAGTCACTCGACAGGGCATCAGTTCTGCAGCGTGCAGGAAGAACAGTATGTGTAACCTAGCGGTTCCGAAGTGCGCGATACTTACTTCTACTAAGATCTGGGAAGCGATCAACGACGGAACTATTTACTCCTGCCCGTCCTTGCTATCTTCCTTCACAATAATATCCTATGCTGGCCTCAAAAACTACAAATTTACATACTGGTTTGCATTTCCAGCCCTCCATTCAGATCCGGCGTGGAAGTCCATTGCGTCAGATGATGGAAGCGACATTCGTCGGCTGAGTAGTCAGGATACAACGAACCTGGTCGATAAGGTCGAAACCTGGCGGTATAGGACCAAAGATGCTCGCCAGCGTGGATTTTTCTTAGCGAAGAAAGTCCATCCCTGCTCCAGCGAGGGCTCACAACAGCAGCGTGGGGAGGAGGTAGCGGGCACAGAGCATGTTTCACAAGGATCTGACCCTCCCACAAAACCTGAAGGGTCGAAACAGACGCTTGATTCCGTCTGGGAGGTCTCGAGTTTACAAAGTTATGAGACAGGGTTCTTCGACGAAGTAAATGCAAAAGACCAATACGTATGCTTCGTGGATCCCTCAAACTATGCGGAGAATCCAGGATGGATGCTCCGAAACTTGCTGGTACTCGTTAGCCAACGGTGGAAGCTCGACAAGGTGCAAGTGCTCTGCTATAGGGATATACACTCGCGACGGGAGGAACCGCGAAGCATCATCTTAAATCTAGAAATCGACGCATCTGGGAGGGCACAGCCAACGGAAGAAATCGGCAGCAGAATCCCGCCCATGCCGAAGGTAACTGGCTGGGAGAGAAATAAAGATGGGAAACTGGCAAGCAAGATTGCTAGTCTCTCCGAGCATATGGATCCTCAGAGGTAGGTTGACTCTGTTACTTATTAGCTCCAATTACTCTTGCTAACGTAGATGTTGTGATAGGCTTGCAGAGCAAGCCGCTGATCTTAATTTGAAGCTTATGAAGTGGAGAGTCGCGCCAGACCTTGACCTGGAGAAGATTAGGAATGCCAAATGTCTATTGCTGGGCGCTGGGACGCTAGGCAGCTATGTCGCGCGGAATTTGCTTGTAAGTAGCTCTGGTCTGCGGGTTTTGAATTCGGAGTATGGGAGCTAATAGTTATTTCTTCCATGATGCAAGGGATGGGGTGTTCGCAAGATCACCTTCGTAGATAACGCTAAGGTATCCTTCTCGAACCCAGTCCGTCAGCCGCTGTTTAATTTCAACGATTGTCTCAAAGGTGGTGTCTCCAAGGCTCTTCGGGCGTCGGGGGCTTTGGCCGAAATCTTTCCCGGAGTGGATTCTGCTGGTCACAATTTGTCCGTTCCAATGGCTGGCCACCCCGTAGTTAACGAGGAAAAGGAAAAAGGAGATTTCACGATCTTGGAGAAACTAGTCGATGAACACGATGTGTTGTTCTTGTTAATGGATACTAGGGAAAGCCGCTGGTTACCTACTGTCATGGGGAAGTCTAAAGGCAAGATTGTCTTGAACGCCGCTCTAGGATTTGACACCTTCGTGGTCATGAGGCATGGTGTCAAGATTAACCAGGGTGATGGTGAGGAACTGGGATGCTATTTTTGCAATGATGTGGTGGCGCCAGTCGATGTGAGTCAACGATTCAATTAATATTGAACTTGTGCGGCTGACGCGTCCTTTCTACAGTCTGTCAAGGACACCACCCTTGACCAACAATGCACCGTTACGCGCCCCGGAATTGCTGCAATGGCGTCTGCGCTACTTGTCGAGATGCTAGTATCAATACTCCAACACCCGGACGGTGCGGCGGCACCAGCTCCTAGCTCACAAAACGAGAGCCGTGGTAGCCATCCCCTGGGCATCGTCCCGCATCAGATCCGAGGCTTTCTAGCCAGATTCCAGAATATGGTCATCAGGGGCAGGAGCTATGATTGCTGCAGCGCCTGTTCGGACCGTGTGGTCGAGGGATATCGGACTGGCGGGTGGGAGTTTGTGAAGCGGGCACTCAACGAGCCTGGGTTTGTGGAGGAGATATCTGGATTAGCAGAGGTATATATTCCTAGTTGGGGCCCCCTAAACAAGTCTGGTGAGCTTTGCACTCACACCCCGAGCAGGTTCAGAGAGCTGCGGAAAAAGCAGCCGCGGAAGTGGACTGGGATGAGGGGGGCGAGGTAGGAGGGGATGATGAGGAAGCTGTTATTTTATGATGTCATAGCTGAGGTAAAGACTGGAGTTGTGATTCTGGATGGGAAGCGAGCACTTTCGGTTGATTTTCCAATTGATTTATCTCGCCGGCGTTGTCTAGGTACAAGGGCATTTTTGTTTAGTTTTTGGTCTTGGCTCTTATAGTGCCCCAATCTGCGTGATTTCGTTGAGAGGGTGAAAATCAAGTTTTTTTTTCTCGTCCTTAACCATTTCCCGCCTCTGATATGGTTCAGCATCGTTATTGGGCTGGCCAATTGAGTCATGATGACTATAGAGAGACAAAGTAGCTTCGTGAAATAAAGAGAGCAATTGCGAAGGGGAATCTTGAGGGGAATCCTCAGAAACATGATCTTGATCCTTGACATGGCGATGGCGGAGCTCCCGAGCGTTTGGGCGATGTATGAAGGACGGCGGGGATGGTCCCTAGAAACATGTCAGTACGGGACCCATCGAGAAGGGGGAGGAGGGGGGAGGAGGGGGAAGGAAGGCGGAGGAAAAGACAGGAAAGAGGGGAGGAAAAAAGCCCGGAAAGAAGGAGGAGGAAATCCGGGAGAGAAGTAAAGAAAATGACAAAGACGGGGGACGATGTGGAAAGAGAAAGGAAGTTGGGATAGAAGGGGAGAGGAATGAGTTTTCCTAATAGATTCACCCAAACGAACCCCGACCGCACGTTATAGTCACGGCCTTTGCTTTAGGTTGTCAATCCAGGAATAGGATCACATCTCCATGTCTCTGAGAAGGATGGGATTTTCCCACCTATACTATCTCACTGTAGGTGATAGGGGCTGGGCTTTGATAACTCAGAATTTCGCTGAACTGCACAAGTACCACCACAGAGACGTCCTGTTTAGCCCTCAAGCCGTAACTTAGCATCACTAGCAAAATCATTGTGGGATTCTGAAAAGCCAAGTTCGAGAATCGAACCTTGGCTCATAATCTCCCCTGGCATCCGCGATTTCTGCCGCGCGGGATTGGGCGTCTTTACTGACCCAGAATATTGGATTTCGAAAGTGTTGGATTTTCCAAAGGGAGAAATACCGGAAGAGTCGATTCCGCATTGGTATTATATCCTTCAGTCAAAGCGGATATGATGGGTCCATGAATAAGTGGAGCCATAACCGAATAGAAAGAGTCCAAGTTGCTGAGTGGTATGAATATCTCGGAAACCTAAATACCAAATACCAATTATTAGCAATAAGCCTTTAATATCTATATATTGAGAAGCTTATACTTTCTATCCGTCTCTGGATTGTTGAATTCGTATATTTGCCGACCGTGACATATTAGTAGTAATCTCACCCCAATAAACGACACACTACACGCTAGTTTACTAATATACGGATCTAATGCTATAGTTACAACCAACCAACTGTTAAACTCGCATGCTCCACTCACACGACCCCAAACTCGTCCCCCCCTGTCTCCGTAGCGCCCGCTGCCCGACCAGTGACACCACAACAAAGCAAACTCCAACTCCTTCGACTGACCGTCTCTGGCCCCCCTGGCTAGTCTGCTGAGCACGTCGCCATGGACGTGGATCAAGCGCATACATAACAGATCAGCAGGTGCACGTATTGGATGTTC
Source organism: Geoglossum glabrum (assembly GCA_021527465.2). NCBI lineage: Eukaryota > Fungi > Ascomycota > Geoglossomycetes > Geoglossales > Geoglossaceae > Geoglossum > Geoglossum glabrum. The sequence continues at coordinate 32,966 of JAJDFE020000106.1, forward strand.
CATGTGTATGTACAGAGCCCTCCGTACCGCATGAACACATCGCTCCGTTGCTGTGCGTCCGTGCCCGGGCCGACAAAGTCCGAAGGCCTGCAATGCTGTCCGGTGGTTGTTAATATACCCAAGTGGATGGGCCACCTGGTGGTGATATAACCTTAGCATAAGCCTCTCCTCCCCTCTATTCCAAACACGGCCCCCGTTACGGAGCACTACAAGAGAGATCCTGGGAAAGTGTCCCGCTCGACTCCGGTTCTTCTGTTCTTCCTTATCGGCGAGGTGTAGCATCGAGAGCGGGGGCGGGGTTACTCTGTCTATAGTTTTTTGGCAGCGACCCATCGGCGAGGCGCGGGGTGCGCGGTGGTGCTGGAGATCGGGCAGAAGAGTGAGTTTTTCGCTGAGGGTATATCAGGTAGTTGCGTGCTGGGGCTCTGAGCTGGTGGATCAGAGTCTGGGTGGGGGAGTCTATTCATGGAGGCTGATGAACTGGAGCATAGCTAGGTATTCAACATCCTGAATACTGACCGAGCCGGTCTCAGCGTCGCAGATGGCGCCCTTCGCACCATTCTCTCAGCGCAGCAGCGCAGCATCCTCCTCGTCCCCTCCGCTCACCATACATAACCTCAAATTCCCGACCTTTCTCCTCCCCTCTATGCCTTTCCGGCGCCGGGTTCACCCACCAGCACATCGACGGAATGGCTCCTCCGACTCCGGAACCAGCTCCACGAGCGCAGAAACAGAGGATATAGAGCAAGAAAAATATCTCAGCGGTCACACCTCGACGCTACACTGCGCCCGCTGTGCCGCAGACCTCTGTCACACCTCACAAATAATCTCGAAAGGCTTTACCGGCCGCCACGGCCGCGCCTACCTCGTGTCGTCCTCCCCCACCACCTCCACAACCCCCAACCACACCCTCCCCAACACCCTGCTCCACGCTCCGACCCCGCGCCACCTCGTCACGGGTCTCCACACCGTCAGCGATGTGTCCTGCGTCTTCTGCGCCAGCGTGCTCGGTTGGAAATACGTCGCTGCCGAGGAAGAATCGCAGCGCTACAAGGTCGGCAAGTTTATTCTAGAGACGAAGAGGGTGAGGGGCGGGGTGGGTTGGGAGGAGGCGTGGGATGATGGGACGGGCATTGTGGATGGGATACCTGCTGGGGGCGATACGGGAGCGGTGGAGTTTGATAGCGAGGACGAGGATGAGTGCGAGGATTTGTTTGCTGGGGTATGGACGGCGGAGGGAGCGGCGAGGAGGAGGAGGACGAGGGCGAAGATGGCACTGAGTGGGAGGCCGCCGTCGTGAACGGAGGAGGGTTGGTTATTTTCTCTCCAGACATTTCATCTATCCATCGTTTCGCGATCTTATGTTTTCCTCTTCCTCACCACCACAAACTGGACACACGGATTGGAAACCTTTTGTTTTGTTTTTTTTTTCTTGGGAGAGGGAGGCGTTTTTTTTTCCTTTTTTCACTTTCATTTTTTCATTCGTGGGTGTGGTTTGGGATCGGGCGGGTAAGTTTGTTGGACCAGAGCTACTACGACGTACAAGTACATACAGTAATAATGTATCCGATTGATCGACCTGACTTTCGACGGTGATGATGGTGATAACGACAATGGCGGTGATGGTGATGATGATGATAGTGATGTTGGTGGTGATCTTTTTTTTTTTTCCAACCTACAGAGTATCTCTCTCTCTTCCTCTCTGGATCCCACCGGATCTCTATATATATCCTAAATGGTATTCGTGATGAAAAGGGCTCCGAAAATGGAGGTGTGTGCTGCCGTTTTTTGAGGTGTTTCCACCGTGACGTTCTGCTACTCCTAAGTGCTGCTTCATCGCTCAACACCCCAGCAACCACCCATCCTAAACACGTATGTAAGTATAGGCTTCCCCGGTCTAGGGGAGTATGTGCTGATATTATCTCTTTCTAGTTAGGATCAGAGGTAGCAGCGAGGTAGGTAAGCTACCTGTGAAAGTTGGTGAGAAATGGTGGAGGTGGCAGTGGCGGTGGTTGAGAGCAGTAAATGCTCACCCTTAAAGCGGCGCTAACTAGGTGAGTTAAGAAATGGTTTTTTGTTGCTTTCCTTCACACTCAGAAACTATGCTTACAATGAACTACTCAACTGGGCTTGATAGTGACACATTATCAGCCCTCAGCAATACTCTTGGGGGTCAACCCATATCGCGAGAATTACATGCTTTCTGTCGGCTTTGTCCAGCATCCGCTACTGAACGACTCCGGGCATTAAGTCATGCCGAACTGATCCAGCTCGGCGTCCAATGTCATAACGCGGTTGACGCTTGGCTTTGCCGTGACAGACCATATCAAGCGGTGCGGGACGCTCCAAGCTTAACAACGAGAGACTCCACACTCCCAGGAAAGGTTGGGGAAGCTTGATCTAACTAAACAATAAGTTCGCTGCTAACAGCTATACCAAATACAGGTGAAAGGCCGAGACGGAGTTTGTGCCGTTACCGGTTTTCACGCAAGCGTCTGTGAGGCTGCACATATCTTCGCCTACAGTATAGGAAAGTCTCAGGCTCGGTCCACCACCGACATTTGGGCTGTCCTTCGAATGTTTTGGGGTGATGACGTGACTAGGGAATTACGAGATCTTATCTTTGGACCGCCAACAGATGATCCCACTTCGAAGACTTTGTACTTGAACCATGTTCCGACGATGACCCCAATGATCAGCATAACCTTCGAGCAGCCTTCTATTGGGTCCGTGCTCACGAATCTACCCACATCGCTCCCGGTATCTACCCTCTTATCGACATAGACTCCCCGCTCCCACACGTATTAGAAACACTCTCCGATGGCCCCGGACTTGGATTCATCGGCCTCCATGACTACCATGTTAACCCTCCACGATTTGTAGGAGATGGGCACATAGTAACTTCAGTACCGACGACCCCATCACATCTCCACTGCCTAGTCGCCAACTTCTCTGCCTTCAAGCGACGCTTATAAGAGTGTTGAGGATGGCTAGCCGTGCAGGTTAGGATGTTCGTGAGATGAATGAATCGGAAAGAGATGTTGATTCCGTTGTTAACGAAGACGAGAGCGAGGGAAGGAGGTTTGACGGAGGCTCTACTACTGGGCCTACGACACTATGGACCAACTCTTCGCCATCGGAACCAAAGCTAACCGCAACCAGCATCACGGACGAAACTCAGCACCGAAACAAAGGCCAATTCTTTCGGCATATCATCTCCCGAGTCAAAACCCTGTTTCGTAGTTAATTCTTATATATCCCTATAGTAAGAGCTCAGGATCGGGGTGGAGCCATGTGTTCATATTCTTATAACTTGATAATTCTTATAACACGAGATTCTTGCAACGCGACTCGACTGTAGTGATAATTTTATTTCATATCTAGTACCTTGAATTATTGAATTTCTTAATATTAGTAAAAAAATGTTGGCTATTTGCATGGCAGGAAATTTCCCAAAAATCAAAGTGGTGAATACTAGCCTTATCACAACTGTATATATCTCGTCATAAAGTTTTGAAGTAATTCATAATTATGCCATATTTGAGACATTTAAAATAAAGAAGCAGTTTCTATTGCAAGCCTAGACCGTATTCGTAACATACGTGCTTTGAAAAAACGAGCGACAGCAAGGTAGGTAAGCTACTCATGTCAAAAATTCTAGCTAACTGCTCAGGCTCAGAACCTGCCTCTACAATACTTATTTAGCTTATACGAACACAGAGCAGCATTACTTACTCACTAAATTAGGATGAGGTTGGGGGTACATTTTTATAACCTTGGCAGAGGTTTTTCATGTTTCAATGATATGATCTCATGTGATCATAAGCATTATGGATTGCATTTCCCCCAAGTACCATTCTACAGGTAGTAAATCCATATTTCTAAAACCCCACAAGTCTTCTCTATAGCGTGCTTGTATACCAATCCTACCCACAAAAACCAAACATGGTGGTACATGTACATTGTGACGCCGTGTAGCCCCCATATCTCTGCCTCTCCTTCCCTTTTTTTTCAACTCCCCGTCACAGTCACCACATCCGGCACATACGCAGTCACATCACCCCGCATCTGCGCAGTCACAACACCCGGCACATACGCAGTCACAAACCCCCGCACATGCGCAGTCACAGTACCTGTAACATCGACGTAGCCCGGAGACGCGATGTTCACTCTATGGTATTCCCAGTCGATGATCTTAACGAAGGCTCCTAGGCCTACAGCGACAATGCCAATAAGCGCGAGATTGGTTATGAGGAGAAGGGTGAGGAGAACAGATTGGTAGGTAGACATGATGGGGGTCTTGAATCTCTGGCGTCAATACAGAACAAGAGCATTGTATCATTAAGGACGGACCATACCTGTGGCTCGCGAAATATGTCTCTTTTTTTTTCCTCGTGCAGGCAATTTGTTCAGTATAGAACAGTGAACAGTGGTATATGGCAATGAGAATATAATCTGGCAATCGAGTAGAATAAAATCAATCTCCGCCGACCTCCACATCATAGAGGTCAACCACGCTGCTAAATACAGTATTTCCAATTGCGGGTCAAGCTACCCAGCAGCTACCTACCTAACAAACATTTCTCCCCTTTTTTCCACAACAGCCGAACCAATGCCCCACCACCACCTCCACCACCACCACCACCACTCGCAGCCGCATCGCCATACCCAATCTCAGCCGTTCACGAATACTGCTTCGGCCCAACTCACCGCCTTGTGTGTAACTCGTTTTTTGATTGGCGGGCCAAACTATGGAACTTGTACCCTTAAATGAGCCAAGGCCGCAAGGAATATCACAACACATACCTCCCACCCTCTTGCCCAGCACATACAAGGCGGCATGCAGCAGCACTGCCCCGACGACATAATAATATTGTATCGCCAACGCTGCCGCGTCTTCTGAGAGGTCGTGCTCTATGAGATGGCGACGGTCATTTCCTTTTCCAGAGACAAAGATATCCCCCTCAACAATCGGTCGGTCTCTATATATTTTCTTTCTATACCCCGCACGTTATAGATTACTGGTCCGTTCTTCGTATTGTCGCATTTGGCACCGCCCCCTTTCGTCGGTCCACTCACTGATCGCAACACACTCTTCTAATAACTTGGGACAATTTTTTTTTTTTTGTGGTGGGGTAAAATAAAAAAATGTGGGGCTCATAACGTTTTACAACAACCTTCCGCAACTCTTCTATCCCCTCCATTGCCCCATTGATTCCCAAAAAGTTACGAGATTTGATGGGGTGTCTGAGCCTAGCATACGATAATTCCCTCCTGCCCAATCGACGGATCTCAGTCTACGAAATGAAATATCCCGGCTGAGTTGACAGCTAGCTGAATTGTTTTGCTAATGAAAAAACAGGTCTGCAGCTTTCTGCCCGCAATTTACAATTGGTCATTCTGCAATTTAATGCCTTACATTTCCCGGTGTTGTGATATGCCTTGCCACGGACATTGGGGTGCCCCTGACCAGTGGAGCAGCCAGAATGGCACCCTCAATAGCTGAGGTGGGTATGCCGATATCCTTAAGCAGACAGAACGCTACTTTGATATAGGGGTTCTCCGTCTATAAGTAAATCTTCGTTTCCCCGAGGAAAATGAGTGTAGCAAGCAAGCAATTCAATCCACTCGTTCCTAGCCTGCAACCCCTAACTAGTCCATCTATATCCGCGGCAGCTGCAATTCGACCTTTCTACCGAAGCATAACCTACAATACTCTATTTAGAGGACATCATTACCAGAACCGCCCTTCTATCTACGTACTCGGTCACCAACATCATCATGCAGTCAAAGGCCCTCCTTGCCCTCCTCACAACCCTCATCGCCGCCACCACTGCGATTCCGACGGAGCCCGAACCGCAAGCTCTTGATCTCCAGAAGCGCGGCTGCCCTTCTGCGAACATAATATCGTGGGAGGCTGAAGACGGCTGTAAAACGAGCTGGGGAGGTAAATGCAACAGAGTATGTAGAGGCGAGGGTACGGATCCAGAGAGGAACTGCTGTGCAGGCTCGGTGAGATCGGGTATCGAAGGCTCAAATTGCTTTGTGGGATGGAGTGTTTGCAAATGCACTTGCCAAAAGCCATAGAGGCAAATGTTGCAATGCGGCAGAGGGGATTGGAAGCCGAAGACGCTCTCTATGGTCGACTACAAGCCGATACACACACACACACGTTTGGTTTGTGAGATTGTGACAACCCGCAGAGGTACTAGATGGTGCGAGCTGGGCTGGAGTATTAGCTTGGGCGTGGTAGGGTCTACTTGGGCAGAGGGGCTGGACCTTTCCTCGCTCTGATTAACTTTTTTTATACGAAACGACTTGAAGAAACTGCAGATGCTAGGAAAAAAAAGCGGGTAATGTTATGGTGTATCGAGTTTACCCATGTAATCTCAATTTTTTTTGTTCATCCCATATGTATGTCTCGTAAATCAACCCGACCCCACCGCACACACAATACACAATACACACACTCCCACCCAGCAATTCTACACTCAAAAAAAATAAACAAACAACCATACTATTTTTCCAAACCCCCCCTGAGAAAAAGCGCAACACAGAAAAAAAAAAAAAAAAAACACACCGTATATCCCGCACAGCCAGATTTTTTTTTTACCACTCCTACGCAACACCGCAGTACCCCCACCCCACCCCACAGCGCCAATTCGCTGAAACCGAGCAAAAAAAAAAAAAAAAAAAAATGCACCAGTTCACTCCTATCATTATTACCACCACCACCATCATCATTACCGTCGCTACCATAACCACCACCATCATCACGCCACATCATCATCATCATCATCATCATCATCATCATCACCAACAACAACACAACAGCAACGACGACAACAACAACAACAACAACAGTAAAACAGCAACCAACCAACAACCAACAACCAACAACGACAGCAAAAAAAAAAAAAGAAAAAAAAAAAAAAAACTCCCCGCCAGGCTAGTTAAGGGGGGGGGGGGGGGGGAAAGGATTCTCAGAGCTAGGAATTGGCGGAAAAAACAGATGCAAAAGCGCTAGCTCTTATTTGATTGGCACGGGATTTTATTATAATAATATGTGGGTGGGGGGGGGGGGGAGCGTTGGTAGCTTAAAAGTCGAGCACCTTCTACCAAAAAAGCAAAAGCAAATCAAGATCTATGCTGATATGTGGAGGAAGTATGTCATTGCTATACGAAGATATAGAATAATATTTAATAATAGTCATAGGTTGCTGTTCAGAAATAAAGTCTGATGAGAACAATGCACTGGCTTGCGTCACCGGCAACCTAGAACGTGGAAGTCCAGATTTATGAAGCGTATCTCGAGTGGGTACTGTGCTTTGGTTGGATTTGGTAGTTCGAGGACCGATAGAGCCCTGGTTACAGAGTCCCTCGCAAGTTGCTTAAGCAGACTGACGGGTCGAAACCTATAATAACAGGACCATATATAATGTGTTCAGGGAACGCCCACCAGGAAGCTGGCGATGGGGAGACCTGCTGTACACAGAAGGCGGATCCGACCACGCTCGCGAACACTGGTGGCTGGATCCCGGAAGCTGGCTTCCTATGGTTTGGCCAGATGACGTTAGGGGTTCGGACGGAGGTGAGGCTTCTGTTTCGTTTTGATAAAAACACGGCCGCTAGAGCCGTTTCTAGAGGTTGTGCGTTCGACGAAAGGTCGGGTATTGGCATGCGCCAAGGAGTTCCCAAAGGCGGTGTTTTTTTTATTTTTTTTTTTTTTCATGGGGGCTGGGTGTCTAGAATACTAGGGGGAAATCGTAAAACAGATATCTCTTCGGAGCACCTCAAGACTCCAGTGAGCTTACGATGGCCAGCAAAGCTAACAAAGCTACGTCACAATCAGCTGCATTCAGCAGAGCATCCTGTAGTGGGATAAATAGAGGGATAGGAGATCCAACTTACTGGTAGCAGCAGTCAGGATAAACGAGGCCACTGAAAACACACTCTGCACGCTACCCCCCCGAGCACTCCACACAATCGCCAGCAGAAAGCTAGAGACCCAAGGTATAGCGCCGAAAAGCGCTATGCTAGAGCTTTGCCAGCCCTCGACAAACTCCAGGGTATATCGCCTATCGTTGCATTTAAGCTTATAGACCCACTCTACCCAGTCTCTCTCCGTTTCAATTTTCGCAGGGTTGCTATATGCGAACATGATTTCCCGCAGGACAGATTCGTCAACCTCTGCTACCGTCGGCTGCCGTTTGTCGATGCACTAGATACGTCAACACCCTTAGTACCGTCGTCGATAGAACCCTCACGGCCTTGTAAACAGCAGCTTCGCTCAATGGGAAAACCTGTCTCACCTCGAGAATCTCTATTCGTTTGAGTCCTTTCAGAGTAAGCCAGCGGCGCCAAAAACCCAGCAGATGCGTGTTGTACCCTTCCCAGATCAGAGCAAACAATTGCTTGTCTGTCAGGTCTCTGGTCACTATTATACGGTGGTGTAATCGAATATGATTACTCTTCCTGTAAACGCTGATATATAGTGAGCGATGGCCTGGCGGCAGTTGCAAAGGCTGCGCCGCCCCTGGAGGCAATGGCAGGCTATCCTGAACCTCACTCTGGATACCTTCAGTCGTTGCAAAGTCCTTATTCAGAGGCTCTTCAGGTTTTGCAAAGTCCTTATTCAGAGACTCCTCAGGTTTTGCATCATTAATCGTTAGCGGAGGTGACCCATGTTGGACTGGGGTGAATTTCAATCGACTTCGTTCGGGTATCGGCGCCGGGGTCTCTTCAAGATTTGTATCGCTTATTGGTGGCAAAGGCGATCCGCGCCGGGTCGCGGTGGACGTGATTTCATTCTTCCAATATGCCCATCCGGATGCAGGAGGGTCTGGAAAATCGTTGCCGCCATACGAAGGAACCGTCAGGGGTGCGCTGCTGGAGGGAACATGGAGCTGGGGAAACGGGGGACCCGGGGGAACCGGAGGAACCAAACTCCCGCTAATACGACCCACGAACCCACTTAGAGCCTCCTGTGTTCTGGCAAGGAAATCCAAATAACGAACCATCGCTATCAACCGTAGAAGTCAGGCTGCGTGGGTCATGTAGATTGCAGCGATCCAAATACTGTAAAAACCGGGGGATGCCCGAGCCTATTATACCGGAAGAAACAGCACTGCCCCCCCCCCCAAGGCGTCGCCAGGTGAACCACCAGCCACCAGCCACCAGCCTGGCAAAACGCCTTAAGGCAGCTATGAGCCTTGTTGACGACGATTTGCTCTCGAGAACCTCACTACTAACTAGCTATCCAAACCTCCATCCCTCGACAATCCCCAGCAGAAGGCAACACCACACAAAAAAGTAAGAGTAAAAAATAACATACAACCCCCCCCCGTCATCGACAAGTTATATCAAGTAGTTTTCCAGCCGGTTTAAAAAAAAAAAAAAAAAAAGAAAAGAAAAAGAAAAGGGCAGCATGATGAGACCCGACAAACTTTCTCCCCGTTTCTCTAGAAATATCACATCAAATCACCCCCCCCCCTCCCCCCTTAAAGGAATACCCGACAAAAAAAAACTCCACCAAGCAGAGCCAGAATCCGATGATATTGCTTGTTGCTTGTTGGGAGAACACAGACCAGGGAGGAGGAGGAGGAGGAGGAGGGACACGGTAGCTTCCCCAAGACGAATAGCCAGCCAGCCCGCTGCTGTGTGAAGATCGCTCGCTCGCGGGCACTTTTTTTTTTTTTTTTTTATATCAAATTCTATTGGTTTTAAATCTCTCAAATCTGCTATAGCCTTTTTTTTATTTTATTTTATTATTATTATTATTATTATTACAGCGACAACCTTTTTGCGACATGTTCTAAAGTGCCGGTCACTGTGGAAGGGGGGAATTGGCGATGATTTTTTTTTTTTTTATGTTGTTGTTGAGGCTCCCCCCTATAAATCAGAGGCTAGGTCCACAAATAAAATAAAATATATAACGTTTATATATATATCTATAATCAACCACCCGGCCGCGCCCATCTGTTTGCTTACAGCCAAAATAATAGTAATAATGATAATAATAATAATAACAATAATAATCTACCTTAACAAGAAAGAAAAAGAAAAAAAGGAAAAAAAAAAAAAAAACCCCTAAAAAAACCCTAAAACGCCACATCCCTCCCCGTACCCCTCCCGGCCATTACGTCAAACTCACACCAGCGGGCTAGCCTCCTCGGTCCTTCTTGCGCCAAAACGGCGCCGGAGTTAACAACGCAACAGCCCTCGTAGGTCACGCTAAACGGGGCTACCTCGGCGTCGGCGGCGAGGATGAGCGCGCTAGGTAAGGGGTAGAGGGAGAGGCTGGCGGCGTGGTCCCAGAGGACGGGGCGGGTGGAGAGCGGGAAGGGGGAGAGGTGGGATTGGTCGAGGAGGGTTTTTGTGAGGGTGCGGGGGAGGGTTTGGGGGGAGGGGACGGTGGGTGGGTCGAGGTCCATGGGATCGGGAGGTGCGACTGCGTCTGGTGAGGGTGGTTTTCGGAAGGTTATGGCGGAGCGCCGGAGCCGGCTGACAATGTCGTCGCGGAAGATTACGAGTTCTTTGACGGGGCCAAAGAGGGTGAGGCGCGTCGGGTTGGTTGTGAATATGGTCTGGCCGCCGCCACCCAGTGCGGGCCCGTCGGCCGCTGCCTCCGCCTTTGCGCTGGCGAAAACTCGCCGTACGCGAGTGGTGAAAAGCTCTGGTATGGGGTGCCTGGGGATAGTCGTTGAGGCGCCCGCTGCAAATGACGAGGCCCAGGGGTCATTGTCTCCAGGGACAAAAATAAAGGTCGAGTTGACAATTAGGGTTGGGAACTCGGCCAGTGTTCCGGCAAGAAGGTCCCAGTACTCCTTGTACTCAATGCTCCCTCCCCCACACCCGCCGCCTGCCATAGCAGCGTGGGAAACGAAACTGCCAATGAGGACAATAGCTAGGGGTTGGGAGGTCGGTGGTAAGGCTTCATATAGGGAGAGGATTTTGCGGAGGGCGTCGTGGGCCTTTGGGAGATTGAGGTGGAGTGAGGAGAGGATGAGGATTTTGGCTCTGTTTGGGTGGGATTTTAGGAGGATGGAGTTGGAGAGGTGACGCATTTTGGGGCCGACGGCGCGCTCGCTGCCGACACCGAGGAAGTCGACCCAGCCGAAGCCTCCGCTAGAGGTTGTGGACGTAGATGTATTGCTGGAGCCAATACCAAGTGTCACCTCCCTCCGCTCGCATGGTGGTCCTCCAACGGAAAACCCGACGAACCGTCCCCCAATCGTGCCACCGACCCCGCCACCACCACCTAACTGGCCGCCTGCACCCCCATACTCCTCCTCGTACACACCGTCGACCAGGACAATCATCCCAGGGGTAAACCAGGCGCCTTCCGCCGGGACAGGCGTTGCATGGCGGAGGTCGAGTGCTATGCTCCCGGTTAGATCACTGATTGCCAGGGTACCAGTGGGGGAGATGGTGAGGAGGCCGAGGAGGAGGTGGGTTGTGCCAGGGCGGCCGAGGAGGTTGGTTATAGGGGTTATTTTATAAGATGTGTTGGTGGTTTGGGGGGCGTTGGAGGAGGAGGAGGGTTGGAAGGCGTCGTTGCGGAGGAGACGTTGGTGGATTAGGGTGTATCTGTGGCGGAAGAGGTGGGTTTTGTGGTGAGCAGGGGGGAAGAGAGAAGGTTTTGAGGTTGTTCTGGGTTTGTTAGCTGGGAATCTACGAATATGAGTTGGTAAAAATTGTATATACTTCTCGAAATGCTTCTTCCCGACATTGTATACCAAACGCGGTTGGTCAAATGCTCCAACGACCCCCAACCACCTCCGCGGGTCTCTTACCATCCCCTCGTCTTCTAACCCCTCATCATCTTCAAGCTCAAGCCCCGACACCCCCAAGCTGACTTGGCTGTCCTCTCTCGATAGTACTATGCTTTCTAGTGCCGCATTCGTCTTCCCTTCCTCGCCAGCACCAAAACTAAAGCTGCTCTGTCGACTCGACGTACTACTGCTCCCCTGAATGACCTTCCCACCACTCATACACGGCTCTAGGCCTTTCAAAATCCCCTTCAGCGCATCGCTCTCGCCATCTACAATCACGCCGCCGCCGAGTTTCTTCCAGTTCTTGGCAACTTCCTCCAAGACTCGTTCAGCGAGTCCTTCTTCGCGCCATCCGGCACCGCAGTTCTTGCCGACGAAGGTCGCGAGAGCTTGGAGAGCGGTGGAGTTGAGCGTTAGGTTGTGTTTCTTGGTGAAGGTACGAAAGGCCACGGGGCGGAGGGTTGGTGCTGGGAGGAGGACGGGGAGGATTGTGGGTTTGGCGGCTGCAGTTGGGGGTGCTCTGACGGGGTGGACTGGCGTCCCGAATGCTGGAGAGGAGGAAGGGACTGGGTTCAGGTCTGCTGACACGGAGGGACGGAAGAGAGGCGCAGTGCGCTGCCTCTGGTTCTTCATTGTAGGTCCTGGAGATCTAGGATGCCACTATCTTGCCTCTTGGGGTTGTTTTGCTCACGAATGGGCTTCGGCATGTTCCGGGCGAGCGAGACGCGTTGAGTGGTTGTCGCGAACGCGCCTCTTCCTCGAGCTGCTAGATCGCATCGACTCGAATTATCAAATCCATGAGAGACCGCCCGGGGATGAATCTACGGTTTCAATTCTGAACTGCAGCCCCACCGCACCGCCCATGCTCTTTCTCTACACCTCCCTCTCAACATATATCCTCAAAATCAAAAGTAACTACGATGAAGTCTAGTCCTATTCCGCAAGATGATCCCCCGATCGCGGGTGCCGCGGGCGAACCATCCTCGACTGGCGACCTCGAATCGAAGCTGTCCGAGCTTGTGGCAAAAGCGACTCTTCAGTATTCTCATAGAAATTACAATGCTGCTACCGATCTCTATGCCCAGGCTGCAGAGCTTCAAGCCGACATCTACGGTGAAGACTCGCCAAGAAATGCTGATCTGCTCTACCACTACGGCCGAAGTCTTTACCAAGTAGGCGTGAGCAAGAGCGATGTCCTAGGTGGGAAGGTTGCTGGGGATGGGGGCGCAGATGCTGGTAAGGCAAAGGAAGTCGGAAGCAACGCTGCCAACTCTTCGAAGGCGGAAGAAGAGGTGGCTAGCAGAGTGGTTGGGAAAGTCGCTGAGGAGAAAGGCGGTGCCCCAAAGGCAGATAATGGGATCCCTAACAAACCTTTCTTTCGGATTACCGGTGACGAGAACTTTGACGATTCTGATGATGATGAGGGAGAGGAAGGGGCTGCTGAAGGGGCTACAGGCCCTGAAGAGGAGGATGATCTCAAGGCTGCTTGGGATATTCTAGATCTCTCACGCGTCCTCTTTGTCCGCCAGTGGGGCCAGTTCTCGGATGACGGCAAGGGAAAGGGAACAGAGGAGTCGGAGGATATTAAGCTTGTTAAGGAGCGACTATCGGACGTACACGACCTCCTTGCTGAGATCTCACTGGAGAGTGAGAATTTCCCCTCCGCTGTTTCGGACTTTAGAGCTGCGCTAGAGCTGAAGGAAGAGATATACCCCGTTGACTCCAGCGTTCTGGCTGAGGCACATTATAAACTGTCCTTGGCGCTTGAGTTTGCTGCGACTACCGCGAGCGGAGAGCTACAAGATGGGGAGGAGCCGAAGGTAGATGAAGCTGGTAGAGAGGAGGCGGCCAAGGAAATGGAGGCTGCAATTGAGAGCTGTAGGCTTAGGGTACAACGAGAGGAGGCAGAGCTCGTAGCTGCAGGGACTGAGGGTGTTGAAGGAGAATCTGCCAAGAAGGGAAGAGCGACGAGGAAAGGCATTGATGATGTGAAGGAAATGATTGCAGAGATGGAGCAGAGGGTAAACACCTTCAGGTCCCTATTTCATTGAGTGCCCCGTTGCTAACTCCCCTGTAGCTTATTGATCTCCGTGCCCCACCAGTTCCGTTCAGCGCTACTCTTGGAGATGTTGGTGTGCCTGATGGGTCAGGAGCCCTCGCTAGCGTTCTTGGATCCATCCTCGGAGAATCGCCGGAAGAGCAGAAGGCTAGAGTTGAGGAGGCTACCAAGAACGCTAACGATATTTCCGGCTTGGTGAGACGCAAGAAACATGCCGCAGAGACCACGGAAGAGACAAAGGCAGAGAATGGAATTAATGGAAACGGAAAGCGGAAGGTCGAGTCAACAGAGGCAGAGGGCTCTGGAAAGAGAGCTAGGGTGGAGGATGCCTCAGACTAATTTCTATTTACAAGAGTTTTTTTCTCCTTCACTGTCATGTACGCGTATGTACAATAGATTTTTCCTGGTGGTCAACTCACGGTTGGTGGTGGCTTCTCGCAGCTCCTCATGGAATAAAATCGGATCCGGTGTTCACGCGGATCCAACACGTCAGAAAGGAATGATCCTCCAATAGCCGTAGTACAAGTACACCTGGGTCCTGTGTTGGTCTCATCGACGCTTCGTATCTGTTTTGGGGCATCGCTCCCGAGATCGCATGTTCGGCGGCGTGACACAAACTACGCAGGATCTTGGCGGGCAACATTGGATTAGTCAGACTCCAATACCTTGCTTAGCCCCAGACTTGAAAAAGGGCACCGCCTCAAGCCGCCTTCCTTCACCCTTCACTCTCCTTGTCTTCTTCATCATCGTCCACATCACCTCTCTTTCCACCGGCTTCACACAAAGAGACTCTGTCCAACGCTCTGACGCTGGATCTCGCAGCGGACCCTACGATTTTCACCGCGTTTTCTGTCTCTTCGTTCCGGTGGTCTCTGTTACACGACGTGGTCTTTGCCACCGGGCGGCGACGCGACGCTCGGTGAATAGGCTCGGGCTGGATATCGCGCAACCAGAACATCTGCTGTACTTATTTATTCGTGCACAATAAGAGCAGGTTTCTAATAGTGGAAGCTTCTGAAGACACGGGCTCCGTTGTACTGCCCTTTTCTGCGTACTTTCGGTGTGGGTGACGGACATTTTGAGGCTTACCAGCCGCCTGAATTTGTTGCGCACACAGATTTTCTTGCTCAACTCATCAGTGTATCTTCAACTGTCTTGCATTTCCGTTTTTCACAAATTTTTCGTACTGCCAGATTGTGCTTCGCTGTTCTTGGTATCAAAAATTCGATTCCCCTAATCATCAAGAAATCGAAGTTCTGGTGTCAAAAAGAAGATATCGTTCTAGGCAAAATTAGCCTTCACTCATTCCCCCACTATCAGCTATCTACTGAACGGAAATCGCGCGGAACTTACGCTCTCAAGATTAGAGATCTTAGAGTTGTCCTTGTCGATATTGTCGTCCTAAAAGTATCCCTCTATCTCACGACCTCGCACAGTATTATCGCCAAACCTCGGCCTAATTCGACGTATACGAGACGCCTATCTATTGTGTTTCAAGAGCAGTTGAACTATCTGTACTGGCAACGGCGAGATCATCTGGACGGTCTGGCATCGGTTGTGTTTTCAACCTTGACAATCTATCCCCTCTACTTCGAACTTGAGTAGTCTCGGAGCTTATTTTGTGTATATCATGTCTTCGTCCGTGTTCTTTAAGTTCAAATCGCAGAAGGAGCCGTCTCGGGTTACTTTTGATGGAACAGGTATCTCCGTCTTTGAGCTTAAGAGGGAAATTATCAGTATCAATCGTCTGGGGGATGGCACGGACTTTGAACTGGCGGTTTATAACGAGGATTCAAATGAAGGTATATCCTACAGCATCCATGCTTGCCAAAGGACCTCGATTAGCTAATACATTACAGAATATGACGACGACACTACTATTATCCCCCGCTCAACATCCATTATTGCACGCCGTCTTCCACCCACAAGGCCGGGGAAGGGCGGCGCTGCTCGTTATGTCTCTGGCAAGATGCCAGTTAATGCACTCAACTCGTCCCGGATAGAAAAGCCAACATCGAAACCTGCTGTGCCGGGGAAAAAACCTGGATCTCCAAAGGGTAACACTGGCGGGAGCGAGGCACAAACCGAGGAGGAAAAGATTGCCGCAATGTTTAAAGCTGGTGCTGAACAATGGGATAAACAGCAACAAGAGCTAGCCAAGTAAGTTTTATTTAATTTTTAGCATTGTAGCTTTTATATCCCCTAGGAGCGGGTTAAACTGGATATTGATAAATTCAATTGCTAAATATCTGAGTTTCGCCTACATAGTGCCACACCAGTACATAGGGGGGGTGCCTTCAAAGGAAAACAACAGAGTATGGCAAATGTGCCAAACCACCCACCACCTACGGGGTACATCTGCTATCGCTGTGGAGAAAAAGGTACGCTATATAGTTGTAGCCCTTTTGCTTATAAGACCTCTATCCTAATATTTTTCTCACCCCAGGTCACTGGATCCAACTATGCCCAACAAATTCAGATCCTACCTTCGATGGTCGCCCTCGGGTAAAACGCACGACGGGAATACCTCGCTCATTTTTGAAAACCATAGAGAAGCCCGCAGCTCTCTCCGTAGATGGCTCTTCCGATAATACTGGTCATCAGCCTTCTGGAGTCATGGTTAACGCTGACGGTGACTTTGTCATTGCTGAGCCCGATAAGGCATCTTGGGAGCAATACCAAGCAAAGGCCAAGGTATCTGCTGCAGCAGAGAAGGTTGCAGCAGCAGGCAGCAAAGACCTTCAGGACCGAGGTCTAGAATGTTCCATCGACAAGAGGCTTTTTGTGGAACCAATGAAGACGCCGTGCTGTGGGCGTGTATATTGCTCTGATTGTATAACTAATGCTCTTGTTGAGAGCGATTTCGTTTGCCCGGGCTGTGAGAGTTCTGGTGTCTTGATTGATAATTTGAAGGCGGATGAGGAAACCGAAGCAAAGGTCAAGGCATACATTGAGGAAAAGGATAAGCTTAAGAGGGAAAAGGAAAGATCTAAGAGTCCAAACGTGAAAACAGAAACCAAGCCATCCCCAAGTACCAACACAAAGGAAGAGGAGAAGGATAAGCCGACAATACCCACTATCAACGGCAATGGAGTAAAGCCATCTACGCCAACCAAGACGTCAGTGTCCCCGGTGAACTCAAAGAAGAGACCCGCCGAGGATGAACTCGAGAATACACGCATTCCCAAAGGGCCGGCTGCTATGCGAGTCGAACACCAGCAGCTGCAGCAGCAACAGCAACAGCAACAGCAGCAACAGCAACAGCAGCAACAGCAGCAACAGCAACAGCAACAGCAGCAGCAGCAGCAACAGCAACAGCCACAAGTACAGCAAACACAACAGCTATTCAGTAGCAATAACGCCTTTAACCCTATGGATGGATTCGTCCCTAGTGTCCCTTTCAACCCACATCAACAGCAATTCCCCAACGGCAACTTCTTCCCGCAACAGGGCATGAATCAGATGGGTTACCAAAATGGCAACGGCTTCATGGCCGCCAGTGTGAGCGGAATGATGGGTATGGACCAGTCTATGGTTAATCCTATGATGATGGGGGGTTACAGCACCAACGGTGGATATGGCAACAGCATGGGTACGATAGATAGCATGGGTGGGTTCCAACACAACGGGTCCTATCCTGGATATAACGATGCGAATGGCAATGGGATGATGGGGCCAAATGGAGGGTATGGGCATTCGATGTCAATGCAGCCACAACCGATTGCAATGGGTGGCAATATGCACATGAACGGTATGAGTGGCATGAACATGAACGGCATACCTGCAGGCGTTGGTGGCATGGGTTTCAATGGTGGCACATTTCCTAATCAACAGCGTACTGTATTTAGCGAGCCGTTTCCCAGCGAGGAGGATAATGCTTATTTTCGCAAGCCGGTAAACCCGCATCGCCACCAGGCGAGGCAGAGAAGAGTCCGGCCAAGCGACTACCGGGAGCTTTGAGATACCCATTAAGGTGACCGTGCCCGAGCTTATGTCTTCATCTGGGGATTAGAGGTAGGTCCCCTGTGAGATATCTTCATCGCCGCTTATACGCTGGACTTCCACGGTGAATGTGGACGAGGTGTCTTATACATAGAGATGGAGCCGTGGCGTTCGATATTTTCCTTCCCGTCCTTCATTTTCCGGAGACATGGCTGTGTGCATAGATACACCGGACGGTAAGGACGCGCAGTCTTGTTGCAACATCCCAGTCTTTGGCGTTTGGCCTGTGGAGTGGCGTTGTCTGGATGGGACTCACTGGGTAGGCGTTATGAAATCCGACACTAGGTTCTCCCGTACGGAGAACTCATGTATCACTAGATAGCTTTGGCATTACGCCATACTTGCGCTGTAATTACCAACTACAAAGTACTCCGTATCGACCAATAGAACGTGTTTGAGGGCGCCTATGGGTTCCCATTCACTCGGAGTTGAGATATGGGTTTCCGGTTCGATTGGATCGCAGAGGCCACGTGCCGTTCGTCTCAACCTCTCCACATTTCTAGCGCCTTCCCTATCTTCGCCGCAACTCATCAACAGAATTGCATCCGTCAACTCTTAACACCACCACTCCAACGATTGATTGCAGCAAGCCGACCCAGAAACTCACCTCCGCAATACCCAAGCTCCTGAAGCGCTGAACAATCCTCGACGAACAAAGAGCGAAAGTGGCATACCATGGCGAAACTTACCAGTAGTAGTACGAAATCTAGTAGTAGTAACCAGTACCAGATGGGTGCGGATTCTCGTCCGAATATCCTCGCCAGTTGCTACGTTGTCGACGCGGGTTTGAAGGGATTTCATTATTCCTCTACCGGGGCTGGCGGTGAGTCTCAGTTCCCAAGGCAACCTTTCAACAGTTGTTGCGCACAGCTGACTCACTTCCTCACCCTAGGGGCCCAGTGGTATTCCTGAGGTAGGCTCAGGAAATTCATCGCCGCCGCGAAGCCCCCCCCTCATAGCTGGTCGTTACAACAAGACACCCAGCGCCGATGTCTCGCTCAACAAGAGACAGCCACGAGGGGGGGCAGCGCATACCATCACGGAAGAGTGTGAGAGACTCTTCTGCGAATCCATGAAGATTGTGTTCCTTGGTGAGAGGGGCTCGACCAATAGTGGAGCGCTTGTGACGGGTGCGCATATATCGAGCAATCGTCGTTCAAGTACTACAGCAGGGAGTCCTGGTGGCGAGGCGAATACAGGGCTCTTTACGAAGCATGGAAATGTTCACAAATGGCTGGAAGTTTGGGATTACGTCGGAGGAGCCCGTTTTCGAGGGTTCGTGAGCGGCGAGGGCGGGGCCAGAAGTCTTTTCATTTTCTTTGATGAGGGGGTCATCGGCAGAGATTTAAAACATGGGTGAGTGAGAATTAGGCGCAGTGAGTATCAAGCCATACTAACACCTCCACCAATAGTCTAATAGCATTGCTGGAACTTGCTGGATCAACGCATGTCCAATGTTCGCAATTGGTGGTCTGTATAGACCGAACGACAGACGCAATGGAAATGAAGAGCTTGATGAGAGATCTCGGATGGGTCGGATTTGAGCTTATCACACTAAGTGTGTGGGCTGCCGGGGCAGACCATATCAGTAAACGCTGGCTATTTCTGGGGATGGAAGTTTGACGGGATCAGCATGGTTTAACCCGCTAAATATTCTCTGTATCGCCTCTCTTAATAGGAGTGTATGTACAACAAACGGGCACCATCGCCCGCAAATAAGATTGCACCTGAGAAATCTATTATCGTACCCTGCAGCGCAGAGTGAATCCGGCTCAATCCTCGGTGATCTGCTAGCCTAACTTTGGGGAATCTCTGATCGCCTCCCCAGAGACATCATGTGGGTTGATTCGCGGGACCACAACGACGTACGTACAAAATACACTAAAACCGAACCCTGGTTTCCGAGTTTCATCTCGCCTACATACTTTCATCTGCCATGCAGTGAAGGGCGCGACCCGAATGTCCGGACCTTGGGCGCTTGCTTTTGTTCCCAACCGATCGTCAAAGTGGAGGTTATCAGTTCTCCATTGGTGGGCCTGTACCCGGGTGCGGAGGGAAGCTGTCTTTGGCACTCGAGCTTACTTGGCCAAGGATGGCACCGCAGCCACCGTTGCATTGGGGAATCGGGACGCCAGGATCCTGGGGTGAAGGTGCTGCCCCACCGCCCAATCACCGCTCCGATGTGCCTTGATCTCTGGGTGCTTGAAGCAAGCTTGCACAGTCCAGGATATTTCATGAGCCTCAAGTGCCGGTGACTGAACCGTGTTGCTGCAAGGCAGCGAAAGGCGACAGCGGGAGGAGAAAGTGTGCCAAGACGAACAATAGGGCGGACAGGTGAGGAAGAGTCATCGTCTTTCCCTTCCCTGCCCACGCTTTCTCTCTATCCAACCCGTTGTCCATCTTGTGCTTTTCATTGCATCAGAGTCGTTACACTTCTCTCGAGAGCCCGTCCGCGTAGAATAGACCATCCTATAGTCAGTCCTATTGGTGAAATCTACCGTCTCGTTTGTCGCAACCACCAATATGCTAACGCTTCGAGTAGCGTAGCTCATCGCAACGAAAGATGCTCGAGAATTAAACGTGTTTCTCGGCGGCCCGGGTGGCACAGCTGCTCATGGCGGCCCAGCTGCCTCAAGCTCAGGCAACAACAACCCCCATCTCCTCTCCAAACTCACATACCGGAGCTGCCATCGGTGATAGACGGCAATTTCCAAAAGGCCCTTGCAATTTTCGAGAATCCTCTTTCCGTGGTGGCATAAAGTGTGGCTGTCGGCGGTTTTGGACTGACCGCACTGTCGGTGGGTATGGCTCTACAAACGCCGGCATCGAGAACGGGGTAAGAAACGGACAAGTTACGTGGTGCATGTGTAAACACCATGCATGCTTCCACGACGAAGACCCTCGGCCATCAAGCTCAAGCTCGGCTTCAGCGGCGCCTAGCTCTGGCCTAGAAGTGGCTCCAGTGCACGTTCATCGGAGAGATGGAGACTGCACTACTGGATCCCCGTTGTGCCTATTTGTTCGATCACCAGCAGGCCTCTCGCGTGGGAGTACCATTTTGGATCCATCAATTTTTGGGGACAACGACAAGAGGCCGGCTTCGAACGGCGGAAACACTGCATCATCGAGTCTCATCTACGACCAAGGTGTTGGACAACCGCTTCAAGAGACCGCGAGCGCAATCGCGGCGGCAGAGCAGGCCCTTTTACGCCTAGGAGGCCAGACTATCTCAGTCAACGGAGCTGCTCAAACCCAACCCAGCTCTTCTGGGATGCCCCCGATTCCCTCGCAATGTCTCTTGTCATCCCAGTACCTAAAGCCGTATTCCCTTGAGGCATTTCAGGGAGACGGTGGTAAGGCTTTAATGCCCTTTAATGCACCTAGCGACCCAAATGGTATCAATGCCCCTGCAGAGGCATCACATCACCACACGGGACTTGGACTAAGCCTGATCACTGAAAACTCCGAGGCGGATACAGAGCGTATAGAGTCGGCGGCTACTTCCGCGCATAGCAGCTTTGTAAGGCAGAGGCCTCTTGAGGATCACGAATCCCACCTTCAATCGAAAATCGAGCAAGAACTGTCTTCGAATGCTTCCAACATTCGTAACTCGTCATCGGCGCAGTCGACTCCTCGTGCAGCCTCCATGATATCTGTGTTCCAACCGACCCAACACAAACGCAGCCAAGCGCTCTGGAAGACTCACCCGTTAATTCCTCCACGAAATAATCTTACCAGTAATACAGGCGGTGAGATGGCTCCTCCGTCATCTATGCCAGAGGACACAATACAAACAGAAGTCGCGACGCCTAGTCAGCAAGGCACACCCGACCTGCGGGCCCTCGACAACCTAGAGATGAGGAAGACAGTAAAAGAGTTGATTGGAATGATAGACCTGTTGGATCAGGAGGTGAGGAGAATCGGGGGTAGCATCACTCGCGTGCACAGAGGCCCCCTTGCTCCCAACGATGACAGTCGTGACCAACCGCAAATAATCTTGAAAGGGCAACTATCGACAACTATATCGCCAAGCCAGCCCCCTAACACTGACACCAAGTCGGGTGACCTTATTTCGTCTTTGAGTTTTCTGCTTCCGTCTCTAAAGCCTCTGCTTACAGCATACCTCACGGTTCTGGGTGTGATAAAGAGTTATGCAGGGCGGCTCGACGTCTTAGAAAACGCTTCATTTTCTAACGCTCCCGTTGAGGATCTTCAGCAGAAGGTAGAGCTGGTAGAAGACCGTGTACTAGATATAGAGGGCAAAGTAGATGAACTCGAAAAGTGGCGTACCAGCCACGACGAAGACAGCATCAGCAATACGGAAAAACATCGATCGAGAAGATGGAAGACCGAGGACGAGTCAGTAAACGTGACAGCGCAATCTACATCCTTCGTATCGACTGCGTCCTCTGCAACGAACGTTTCGAATACATCATCAGCACTGGTCGCCGCTGCTATTGACCGAAAGGAAATGTTATCGCGAATTGAAGTGTTGTCGTCCAGGTTACATGAGCTTGAGGCGTCTGCCCCGCCTTCCCCGGCTCGCCCTTGGGAAATCGAAGTCGTTTTCATTCCGTGGGGTAGGAACATGAAAGGTATCTGGTTCCCAACGGACAATTTTCCTGCGTCCAGCTCAGGGAGCTTAACCCAGACCACAGAGGATTGGATGCAGACACAAGGCCCCATTGAGTTGTCACGCAGAGGCTCTATGCAGCTACTTGACGAGAAATCCGGAGGCTGGAGCGAAACTGCCATACGGAGGTGGGCGAAAGGCACGGAGACATGGATGGTTCCAAGAGCTTGTGGCGAAAAGAGTAGGATTTACGAGAGACTGCGCAGTAGGGGCCTTGTACGCACAATCCAGGTTACAGGCAACGGAGCTGCAGACGTGCAATCCGCGTTAATAGCAGCATTTGGTCCTTTGGCAGAAGCCCTGAACGGCAGTCAAAATTCTCCAGCCAAGGCTAGTCACTCTTCCTTTTCGTCACGGAATGAGGACATTCCACTACCTTTAGGCCTCAGCGCGCCGTTTATACCCTTACGAAAGCTTCACAAGGATTCTAGACTCCGCTTCCTCAACCCTGAGGAGATCCTCACGTCAGCATTGTGGACGGTCGATTTCCTCTCCTCCAGCACCATCATGATGGCTACGGGCGGCCGAAAGCGGCTTTTTATCACCAACGCCGACGGATATATTCAGTATAACCGAGACGAGCAAGCTGGTTGGACGTGGCAAAGATTAAGAGAGCTTCCTCGAGTGGGCCCAGCACCCAGTGAGACTAGTGGCGGCCAGGTTAACGAAGCAGACGCAAAGGAAGCTTGCTGGGAGTGGGATTGGAGACTAGACCCTCAGGTCTCTTCAACATCGTCTTCCTTTGCTTCAAACGTCTCGCATGGATCATCTCAACTCAGCTTCCAACTGAAGCACTCCCCCCCCTCGCCAGACCGACATTCGTCTGATGAATCAGGAACAAATGTGCACAAATCCCCTCGTCCAATCTCCCCCGTCTCACAATTCCCCCACTCCAGCCACCATCACCGAACATCCACCCCGCACACTATACCCACTACTTCACTCAGCAAGCGCCGCACGCCATCAAACGACCACAATCTCTCCTCTTCTCCAACCAAGCCCCTAGCCCCAAAACGCCGACGCACCTCACGATCCCCAACATTCGACACTACGTCCGTCCCTGACCGACCTATCTGGACATCCACCCCACGTCGCTCCAACCCCCCCAGCCCATTCTTCTCTGAGATTGGTATCCCATATCCTGGATCGTCGACCGCTGCTACAGCAGTTGGCGGTGCGAGGAGAGGAACCACGCCATTTGCGTACGCAACACCTCACAGTGGGCCTGTAGTGATGGACAATAGGAAGAAGAGAGAGGAGGAGGAAGATGTGTGGGAAGGTGTGGAGAGCGAGGCGGAGGAACTAGTGGAGAAGGTAGAGAAGGCTTGGGAGGGGTTGGGTGGAGAGGGGGAGTCGGCCTTAAAGGGAGGTAGTGATGGTGATGGTGACGAGGAGCAGGAAGGGGGCGGGGAAGAAGCAGAAGAATTTTCCGAAGAGGAAATCGATGATGTGTGCTGGGACTCCTAGGTTATGCCTATTTCCTCTCTTTATTCAAAATGGTCATGTCCGTGGATACCCACCCACACCCATTTTTTTCCATGTTTGTTTTCCAGATTTTCACCAACTCCTACACGGGATCTCCTGGCTGGATGGATGGATGGACGGATGGACGGACGGGTGCGGGTTATTTGATTTGCGTTTGTGTCTTACTTTTTTTAATTCCGTGTACACACAGCGAGCGAGGCGTTTTGAGTCACACCTACCGCCCCGCGAGCTTTGGATTATTTTGTGGAATTAAATCCAAGCGAGCAAGCGCAGCGTTTTACCCATCTATCTATCTATCTATCTATCCCGTTTCTCCCAGCAACCCCCTGCTCTGATACCATACCTCACATCCTCTTTCACTTGACAATTCTCCACAACCCCCCCTCCCCCCTTTACACAAAAAAAGGAACGAATCAAATGAATTAGCAAAAATCGAAACATTTGAGCTTTATTCTAATTATCTGTACCCTGCGCTCGGGACTATTTTTCTCTCTTTTTTTTTTCTAAGGATGTACGATGTGTGCGTGTGTGCTATCGTAAAATGTTTTTAAAAAATAAAAGATTTAAAAAAAATAATAATAATAATAAATCTGTAGAACCGCGATTATTCAATTTTTTTTTCCCCTTTCACTTCACCCTTAATGTAAAAAAATTAAATCGAATCAATCTTTTTTTATTTAAATATTACGTCACCGACGGAATATCTCGGCATTCAATTTTGTGATTGGGTCTTTGATTTCGTCTACAACGTTAAACATGATATCCCGAAAGTAAACTCCATAGAGAGAGAGTAACCATACCGGAGGGAAGGGGAAATAAAAATTTAGAGGCGAGGGGGAGAGGATACATAGAAAGTGAATAGAGAGGTCGAACCCAAAAAAACATTGTACCCTTACCTCCCCCTAAAAACCTTCTCCATAACCCTCCCCACCTTCCCGATTCCCGCCACCGCCTCCCCAATTCTAAACACCAACTCCTCCTCCGGATCCCCGTGGCCAACTCTTCTTCTCCCGCTGCGCCTATCCTCGATTAATCTCCCTTGCCTATCAAATCTAGGTGGTAACTCAATGGTCGTATCCGATGCAGCTGAAAGGCTCTCATCTATTTCCGTATGTATGGATGGAGGGGGGGAGTAGGAATGTGCGCGTTGGTGGGGGCGGAGATCGAAGGTGACTGATTTGGGAGGTTCGGGGGAGGTTAGACGAGATGCTAGGATAGGTGTTAGTGGGGTTATGGGTTGAAAGATGGAAATGAGGAGAGTGGGTAGGAACGAACCCAAGTCACTTACACTATCACCTGGCCCTTCTATTCTCTCTACTCTCTCCATCCCCTCTACGCCGCCGTAGGCATGTGGGTCTGGTAGCGGGATTGGCGGCGGGGGAACGTGGTCCCTAACTTCAGGAGCAGGTGGAGGGGGGTAGTCCGCTGGGTTGTAGGGCTTTGGTGGCGGGGGAGGAAAAGTGTTCGTAGCAGGGAAGTAGGATGATGACGGCGATGGAGATAGTGTCGACGGAGGGTAGTCTGCCGGAGCATGCTCGGGGTAATCGCGTTCGTCGTAGGGGTCACCAGCGTGATCTTTATAAGTTAAATGTTAGAGAACAGGACCTAAGCGGGGGTATGCGTTTGGAACGGAGGAAAAGCCTACGTCTTTGTTCGTGGTCTTTAGCCTTGTTTCGGTCGTGACTCTTTTTGATCTCGTGTGCAGCCAGGCCAGCCGCTCCCGCCGCAAGGGCAGCTTCTGCTAGGTGGTGGTCATGATGGTGGTGGTCGCTTGAACGACGTGATCGCCGATTGCTACCAGCTGGGGGGGAAGGAGATGAGGAATACGAAGGACTTCTCTCATGTCTTCTCGTACGGCTCCTTGAGCGGGACCTCCCGCGCATCGCAGTGCGACCAGCGGCGTAGCCAGCCCCGGCGGCCAAAGGGATGCCTACACGGTCGGCGCCCCGGCGGCGACCACCGTATCCCCCCGCCACGTTCGTGTACACGGGCTCATCGCCATACTCTATAAGTCCAGGGTCACGCGGTGAACTTGATAAACCCGCGTCAGAATAGATTACGGACCTCGATCTTGACCTCGATCTTGATCTTCTATCTAAACCCTCGTGTTCCCTCTTCTTCTTCTCGTGATGCGCTAGGAGCGCAGTTCCGACAGCTGCAGCTGCTAGAGGCAATTTGTGATGGTTCGGCGAGTGAGAGCGGTGTCGTGACGAGCCATGGCGAGAGTGAGAGCGAGAGCGAGAGTAAGAACGGTGACGAGACTTGTCTCGCTCGTGGTGGATGAGGCCAGCGGCTGCCGCAGTACCCAATGCAGCTTCTGCTAGATGGCGACCACGGTGTCTGCTTCTGCTCCTGCTCCGACCGTCAGAGTCATAGTCGTCGTAGTAAACTCGTGTTCCAGACACAGAGTGTCTGCGCCTTCGGGATCGGCTGCGACGGTCACGGTTCTTGTTCATTCCATAATTGACGGCGGCGGCAACAGCAGCAGTACCAAGACCTAATTTCGCCAGATCCCCAGCTTTGTGGTGGCCGTGGTTGTGGTTATGGTGGTTATGGTGGTTATGGTGGTGGTGGTGGTGACGGTGGCCGTGATGGCTATTGCTTCGAATCCTCGAAAGTGTTTCTGCGCCAACGGCTCCGACTAGTGCAGCACCAGCGACATTGCGTTTATGGTGACGGTCTGGCCTTCCTTCCCTTTTGTGGTGGTGTCGGAGGATCTCCTCAGCACCAACGCCAGCGACGATGCCTTCGGCGAGATGGCGACCGTGGTGGGGGCTACGGTCACGAAATCCACCTTCGGTCGTCTCCCGGTGGATATACACGAGATCGTCATCGCTAGACCACTGACTGGCTGAATCTGCGGGTTCAATATCCGTTTCCTTCCTGTAGACTATCTCTTGTTTGCGCCCAACCCTCGAATCTCGCTCATAGTATATGTCATTCTCGACCAGCTCGGGTTCCCTCACAGGCACGACAATCGGTCTGCGCTCCCGGATGACGACTGTCTCTGGTTCTTCACGGACGATGACGGTCTGCGGTCGTGAGAAATATTCGGCTGAGCGAGAATACGAAGCGACCTCGTATGGGCTGCCGTAGCGACGTCGGTCCAGTTCAAACTGGTGTTCTCGCTCGTAGAGATCATCGTAGGCTTCCTGCTCATCGAAGGGGCGGTTTACTCGGTAGCGGCGGAAACTCCGGAGAGTGCGGGGTGGAGAGGGGCGGCGATATACATCCTCCGCGAGCCTACGCTCGCGCTCACGCTCACGGACAATAACGGACATGCTGTTGCGTAGTAGTGGAGAGTCGTCTGCTCTTGGTTCTTGCCGTTGTCTGTTGTTTATTGTTATGGACGGAGTACTGTGTTTCCAGTAGGGTGGGTGGGGTGAGTAGTAGTCTGAGGTCAGTTGGGAACAGTGGCAGGTGGATTGGCTCACGCGGTGGAGAGGTGAGTAGATGCCAGTGTCAGTTGTGGCCAGAGAGCTCTATTTCTACTTTCTCATTCACTGACCACACCAAGTGATGTATGCCCCATTCCGTTCTATCCCACTTTCCAAGCCCGCCTCGTTGCGTCCGATGACGTCGATGCGCTAGCGACACTCGTCTGGAGCTTCGTAGATCTTTGATCAATCCCAACCTCTCACCGCTTGGGAAGCCTGTCGCCACCACAAGACAGCCTCTGCAATCAGATGATCGTCTCATATTATGGCAGCTCACCGCTTCAGAGCCTCCTCTCTCATGCAGCCTCATCGTACAACGAGTTTTGATTGATCAAGTTGCATGACAAGGATAGGGCAAGCATAGCAAGCTTCCCTCCATATGTCCACGCCACGGTACAGTAGCATACAGAGAGGTTAACAAATGGACAGCTTCTGCCGTCTCGGGCATTCTCGGGCGTTCGCGAACTCAATCCCTCACATGGTTCAAGTCACAAGGGACAACTTTCCTCCGTAGTTTCATCCTGAGCAACTCAGACTAGCTTACTCATGGAGAGTGAGCCGCATTCTTCGTTTGGGGTTCCTCGTCGAAGAAGCTGGATGGCACCATTCCAATCCACTCATGCTGTTCTCCATAGTGAGGTTAAGAAGTTGGTCGAAATATCCGTCCCGGAGGGGATCCCGCACCGCGTTATTGGCGCATGGTCTTGATGATCAACATAACTAACGTATGTATCTAGTATTATACATGGAAGAATTCATTCCGTTGCCCGCTGGTTTTGTCTGGAGAAAAAAACTTTTAATACATTGTATGCACAAGGCCTGTTGAAGCCCACCGCCCCTTTCCGTCAATCTTCTTGTCTACAGCTCTTCCATCAATCGGCCGATGATAAGCGCCCCCGCCACAGCCCCTTTTTGAATATTCCAAAGCCCATTAGGAATTGTTGTGGGTGTATGGAGGTTTACCATCCCGTCCCTCGCATAGACATCCAATACAGAGAAAAGCGAAATGCACATAATGCAGGAGCATTAAAGGATATCTTCCGTCAGGATGAAAAATCAAATGCACAACAAACCGCCATCATCACCATCGCTAAAAGGGACCGATTAAGCACACGCCGTAAGAGAGGTATGGTATGTGGTGTAGACCCGGTCTTAAAACTCCGCGCTGCCCAGGAAAGAGAATGGCCAGTTTGTTCATTTTGTCGTCAAACGTTCAGCTACTTTTGTGTTTTCGAATAACCAATCCGCGCCGGCCGAGTCGCTCAAATATGCTATTATGCAATCGAGAGAGAATATGAAAAAGAAAATCGAGACAATGAAAGATAGGCATTCCGGTGGCGATGCCTTGCCAGGTAGCGTTCCCATTCAAACGGCCTCCGCTGTGTTATCTAATGCCCCCTTACCGACAACGACGTTGCTACCAGGAGGATATGGGCGGCTTATCTGATGAACTGTCATTCGGCCGTTCTCATCAACACCTTCCTCAGGATGGACGATCACGCTTGCACCTATTGGAGCCGTGCGTACACGAGCCGAAAGTGGGAGTTGATATTTCAGCACCCCCCTTACGATCAGTTCGAAGGGGTGCTGAATGACTCGTTCCCACCGCGCAGAGCCGCCCGCCTCAGTTTTGTTCCCAGGTTTTGCTAGTCGCACCTCGCCGATCGACGAAGAAGGCTGGCGTTGGACGGGCGAACCTTCAAACGTGAGTGATGAGTCAAACTCGTAGATACGACCAAGAAGCATCGTTTGGGGGTCTCCCTCGCCTGGATCAGGTATAGGATCGCTTATGGGGTCGTCCGTGGTGTGGTAGGTTGGGTCCCCGCCTGCCGGAAGCGTTGTGGTATCGCTATTACCGTGAACTTGCCTCCCCCTACTCCTCTTTCGTCGCTCCCAGTCAGATCTCGAGAAACCCTCCGAGGCATTTCGACGCTTTCTGCCGAGATAGTTGCTCTTTGCGAACAGATTGACATCCATGTCGGAGATGGTCACCGAAATGACATTCGGATTCACGGCTCCTACAACGAGGTCTAACATTATCTCCTGCTCGCTAGCCAGGACGTTATTGATCTCAAGCACGCTGACGCCAATGAGAGGCTTGGTGGTAGCGAACAAGAAGCCAAGGGCACCAGAGACAACTAGTATAAGCATAACTGCAAACAAAATACAGCCAGCCAGGCGCCCTATCAGCCCCTGTCGCTGCCTGAGTTGGCTATGCTCTAGTTGCCGAAGGCTGCCAGTAACCCGGCGGCGGTTTTGGTGGCCCCGATTATTGCGAACAGATATTAAGGGTGTCCGCTCGTCATCGGCTCCATCCGGGTCCATATCGTATGAGAGTATCTTCGGTTTTTTCGTACCGTTTCCATTCATGCCTAGCGGCCGCAGGTGCGAAGTCCTCGGGCTGTTGGGCCTTGACGCATTCTTTGATCCGTTGGGGTTTCCCCCCCTAGAAGGTTTTGTGACGTTAGGAAATGGCGATTCATCGGCAAAGATGGAGGTATGGCCTCCTCGTCCATTGCGAGCCCCATGTCCAGGATGATGGTGATGGCCTCCGTTAGGGCCGTTGCCTCTCCCACTTCCGATGGCCCCAGCCCGGATTGTGCCAGAACCATCTGCACCCCCACTGGAAAATACGTCACCGTCCGCACTACTGTTATTGTACGGGTTGTTCGTGAACTTCATACTCCTCTTGCTCTGATTCCCGTCAAGGAGGCTCTGAACAGATCGTAGCCCGGGGCGTTGGTCCGCTTGGCTGTGCATGGATGTAACGCTAGGAGTCCTGGAGTGGTATCGGCCCGACCGCGGAGGATGCGATTCTGGAGGGTTAGATTCGTAAACGAAGGCCTCCTCTGAATCAGAGGAAGCCGCCTCATCAACGGCGCTCGCAATCTTCGCTTCGAAGATGTCTGCTTTGGACGAAGCTATTCGTTGACCGGGGCCAGTCAGTCTTGATCTAAAATTGTAACTAAAGCGTCTTGGGCTATTTAGACGATCTGGGCTAGTGCTGTCTGATACAGCCTGGCCAAGACCAAATGTTGAAGTTGATGCTGATGAAGAAGATAAAAGGGAAGTAGATTGATGATGATGATGGTGATGATGATGATGATGATGATGACGGTGAACATGATTTGAAGACCCACCGGTTCCTGCCGTCACAGATGGTGCCTTGCGCACCCTCTTTTTCTCCTTCTTCGGCCTAATAGTCTCCGTACTTGGTTTCTGACGTACGCTGCCACCAGTCTCCGACCTGGTGGGCCCTCCCCGTTCGCCCGCACCCCCGCCTACTGCAACTTGAGGGATAGAACTGACGGTCTCCGTCTCAACTGTCATGTTTTTGGTTGACCCTTCTCCTGCAGGCTTACCTCTAGGGTTCAATGTTGAATATGGCTTTGTCGGCGGTATAGTATTCGGTCTAGCTGTTCCAGCCCCTCCAGCAGCCAAGCCCGATACCCTACCACCTTTTCCATCGCTCCTGTTTCCGCCACTTTCGCTACCACTCTCTAGGACATGATGTTTGACAGGCTTTGCCGTTGTCTCCTCCAGTGGGTTTTCCGTGATCTTTTCCGGTCGCTCATCATCAGTCAATATCCCCAGTCTACCTGTTGCAGCAGGGCCGATCGCCGGTGTCGCCGGTAGACTGCTCTCTTGTACGGTTTCCAATGTCGACCCACTACCGCTAACTCCACGCGCTGGTGTCCGGATACCCGAAGGGGGGTTTTGATCTTCGGAATCGGTGTCCGTTGCATTTGCCTTCGGCTGCGGCGTTGGCGTAGTGCTGCCTGAACGCGGTGAAGGTGATGAGCTTTGTAGGACGATACTTGGCGGAAAGGCAGATTGATCTATCGATTGCTTGCGGGGCGATAGCAACGCTGACCTCCCCGACGGCTCCTTTGGAGGGGGCGATCTCAGCCTTGGAGATGTGGGCCACCGTAGCGCACTATCAGCGGGCATCCCACCAACGGGCCGTTGAGGTCTTGGGGCTTTTATCACAGTTTCGGATACAACGGTAGGTACAAGTGATGGTGTGTTTGCAGTTGAAAGTGCTCTCTGTACCGCAGATGCAGCAGGCTGTGTTGAAGAAGTCGCTGTTGGGTTTGGGCTTCCCTCACGGCTATTCTTCCGCGATCTTGGGCCTCTCGTTGTACCAGGCTTCAATGGTGGTCTTATTGGAGATGGCTCTCGCGAGGTCTTGGTCGAATTGGCAGGTGAAGGAAGGGCAAACGTGCTGTTTGGGGATCGCTTTAACGGCGGTGTTGATGAATCTCGCGGGTCGACTTTATTTGCTTGCATCCCCCCACCACCGCCCTTTGCCTCAGCGGCAGGCTCAGAGATGCCCGGGCTTGTAGAGGGGTCCTTTTGTTTGTTTTTCGAGGACGCCATGGTGAAGAATCCCTAAGGGATCCGATAGGAACCACGACTCAGCACTGGGCTGGGTTCGAAGGCCAGTCAGGCGGCCGACGCCGACGCCCAGGGGCGTATGCGCTGACAAGAAGGTACCAGTGGGTGTCGCAGTAAACTTTAGTGATGCCACGGCGAGAATTCCCGAAAAGCAGTCCAGCAGCGTGATTTCGACGCTGGTGGTTGGGCTGTGAGCTGGCGAGTGTTGAACGAGTGACAATTGCAGGCAAGATGGAAAAGGCGTGTGGTCGCTGATCTGAGCCGTTGCTTAGCGAAACTCTTGGGACACCGGGACGGCGTCGTTGCCGGTCGAATCTCTAGAGCGAAAACTTTGCACTGTGTACAATATTGTCCCGATGTCTTTGCCGCGCGCCGCAGACACGCCCTGGGTACGTGCTGCAATGAATGCTTCGACTCAGTTGCGCTGCAGATCTCGTTGGGTCTGCTCGCTGCTCCGAGAGCGAGAGAGAGTTTGTGGTTGAGCGAGGTTTGGTCGACGAGTAAAAGGTCGTTACGTGTTACGTGGTTCGTCACCAACCTCATTTCCCGCTCCAGGCGAGGCTTTGCACCACTGCCTGATATTCCCCAGGCAGGTCGTTGCGCCGCGTCTGTCGCGCCGCCCTCGAGCCGGTAGGGCTGGATGGATCAACGGCGGGGCGTACGAGGCACTGTTGCTTGCCCTGCGGTCCTGTCCTTATTCTCCAAAGTCTGGGGAAATTAGGATTCCCTATGAGGCTCTCACCAACCCAAACCCAAGCCCTCGGTATGCCACGCCGTCGTCCCAACGTCAGAAAACCTGCATTTCCGGTGCATCTGCAAGTTGCTCCTGGAGCTTGCTTTTTTCAAGCAGTTCAACCCCGCGAAGCCGGTGTGGATGCGCTCAAAAGGTACAGGCCGTTATTCGTTGGAATTAATTGCCGGCTGCCCGACAAATTACCCACCCAATCAATTATTTCTGCGTGTCCCCTTTCTTTTTCCTCCTGCGAAAATTTTTAATTGAAAAAATAAATAAAATTCAATTTCCCCCGAATCCGTTAGAGGGCAGCTAGGTGCTGTGTTTCGTCCAATATTCGCTCTTCCGTGGCCAAATCCCCTACCCACGCTGCGTGCTACGTTGTACGAAGTAGGTAGAAGAGTACGAGAAAAGGGGATATTTGGTTATTGTACAGGCACCGACACTACGAACCCCATAAATAGGCGGGGTAGTTAGGTGCAGGCGTTAGGTAGAGGCCCACTCCCCCCCGCTCGCACCCTTGGTAGACAGAATCAGGAGGTTAGCTGCTGCTGGGCATGACGACACTTGCAGTGCTCGGGCTCATGTGAACATACGGACAGAGAGCACTGTCGCTGCTTGCCTGCTTACGGAGTAGATGTCGTCTTCGCGGAGCTGATTACGGCCAGTCGTGCGTAATTTACGATAAGATTAGCTCTCGTTTTGCGCACTGCCTGATTAGGAAACGCGTGTAGCCTCTCGACCTCTAGCACAGGGGGCCGCAAGACCAGATCGTCCCTCATCTTCTCGTTATGTATGCTCTCTTTCTCTCCATCCTGCCGTCTTCAACGCCGTCTGGCCTCCGTTTCTTTTCACTTCGGAAGCCCTCTTTCTCATTTGCTGTCGTTCATTTGATCTCCAAGGGCGGATCGAGAAGCGATAAGGAGTCCCTGTCCGCATCCGCGTCGTGGCGTCAGCGTGGTGGACTCGGCGATTGGCGGCCTTTGTTTTGTGGGTCTTTCCCCTCTGGGTAATCACAACAATCGCACGCGTCCCACTCATCTGGCTACACGCCAGCGACAACACTCCGACGCGGTATACTCTGTACTTGGTATATTCAAACAGTCGCTATCGCACATTCCTTTTGTTGCCAGCAAGACCGCAAGCACGATACGCGCCAGCTGCTGGTTTGTTTCATCCACGTCGCGTGCTGGACTGCTAGCTTCGGGATTCCACCCGAACTCTTGTCTCTTCAACGTTTTGCCACCAGATTGAGACGCTGCCGTGAGCAAGTCGCCTGCAACCGACTGTGCGCGTAAACAAATTCCCACGTTCGTTTGTAGAAGGGGGAGGAATTGAGTGGGTGGTTTGATAGAGGGGCGCCGTTAAATTCCCCTATCGATCTACAATGATCGATTTGGCTTGATCATCCTACGACATTCCCGCGCGTCACCTTTTCTCCAACGTCCTGTGTCGTATACATTCTTTCAACATTCCTCAGCGGAGCCTGGTGCATTTAAGGCAACGTCAACTGGCACTGGCAGAGCTATTTTGTCCGCGATTACAGCTGGGTTTCGACGTGAGTCACGCTGTCGCCAGTGTGTCGTTGCTTGATCTAAACACACGACTGCTGTCTCGCACTGAGTCTAGACAGACATTAATCGTTGCGGATAGATCTCAAGAATCAGGCTCGTTTCGATTTCCATTTCGTCTTCCATACCAGCGTTCATTCCTGCATACGTCCGGTTCCGAAGTTGAGAGACGCGATCACGCACACAAACATTCCCATGGTCGTCTCATACTCCCCGCACCGCTCCACTGCGGGCGGTACCTTACACTTTCCATCTCCCACGCATGTTCACCACCCCGACACTGCGGCAATAAGGTCCTTGCGGCGCTCACTTTCTAGATCGCCATCGAAGGGACCAACATTTCGGCTGGTGACCTCAAAGTCCCCGCCACCCACCTCGCCATTGTCACCTTCTCCTCGCTCACCTCCACCAAGACCATCGTCAGCTGGCGTCTCGCCCACAACCCACGTTCAGTCGCCTTTGGCTGTACCATTTCCTCCAAGCGCAAAAATTACCCGCAGTGCAAATCGACGACTGACACCTATGCGGTCTGCAGCGACGCGCTCAAAGACAGCCCCAGGCAGTCCAATAAAGTATCCGCTTCAGCCATCAAAAAGCACTGGAAACAAATCCCCGCCTTCTCCTGGATTGACTACAGCTGGCGAGGAAAACCACGGCTCCCGCAGCGTCAGTCTAGGGGAGAAACAAAAATCCGGGAGACAATCCCGCGGGCTAGGAATGGGAGAAGCAACAGAAGACCTAAACATGCAGCACTTTTTACTATCCGGGGTAGAAAAGAGCGGTGCTGGAGGTCTTAATGTGCTTGCGACAACCTCAAGTCCACTTAAGCGCAGTGATGGGATTATGAACCTGGACCAGGCCAGTCTTGGTAGCCCACTTGCGAAACGAAGAAGCCTTCATGGCGCGTCTTTTGGGTCTGACTTCGATATATTCGACCACGCGCCTCCCCCCTCCTCGCACCTCGATTCTCGCAACGATAGCACAAGCCAAGATTCGGAAATGAGCGGCGGTAGCAATAACACTGGTAGTCACTCCTTGGCGCCGCCAATTCATGCCTTGACGAGGCGCTCATCATCCCTTCGCAAGTCAACTTTACAACAGAGATATGTTGATAAGCCAAACCATTTGCGATCAAGACCTGGCATGTCCGATGTTGGGTTCGAGTTTGCGACTCCCGGGCCACCTACAAGGGTTCGGGGCCGAGTGTCTCTCGATAGCTTTATGCCACCGGCGTCTAGGGAGAGCCCATTTTCACAAGGGAGTCTGCCATCCGCATCTGTCCATATGATGTCTCAACAATCGCAGGACTTGCAACATGCCGTCAATCAACCTCAACATCAACCGCATCCCCTATCCCGTGCGATGACAAATTCTTCATCTGGCTCAAGCCTAGGTGACCTACTGGCTGACTCACCTACCCACGCCCCTATGCATGCCCCGGCACATTCAAGGCCAATCACTGATTTCACGAAGTCACTTCCAGTCGGGGTTCCGAGACCTCTATTTAGGGATCTATCGTCACGGGATCCGTCGGGGATTACGTCCTCGACTGAATCGTCTTTTGCTACACCCCAGAACTACCGAGCTGCGAAGCCGCTCCCTTTGGCTTTTATGTCTACAGGGCTGATTTCTAAGCGTAACCGCAACCCCGATGATCGGCAAATGGGCGGAGCGGGAAGTAAAGCCCAAATGCCAGATACACCTTGCAAGAGGCCAACGTCAATCTTTTCCGCTGCGTCTAGTCATGTACCAGATCCTGCGACCACAAAAACCAGACAAGTCCATCACGAGTTTGGTACTCCATCAACCCCCTTCAATCCTCATGCTACGAGACCGGCACCCGGGACATTCGGAAAAGGGGTAAGTGTCTTTGGAAGTGGCTTTGCTAGGAACGGGATATCCCGGCGTGGTAGCTTCGTAAGTGTCGATGGCGATGAGATTTCGGAATCTCCTTCTACCAAAGGCCGCACTCGAGGTCAGAGTCTTTCGGGCAGCGAGCTCGATCTTCCGCCGACGCCAACAAAACAACCTTTCAGTACTGGGGGCGCTCAACAGGGGAATAGTCGAGGCCAGAAGGGTGGTTTATTTGGACAGCAGTCCTCGGATGATGGAAGTGGAAGTGGGTCCGCACCAACCTCAGCCGCCGGATGCAAATCTTGGAAGAGCGTTCAGAGCTGTAAGTCATCTTCAATTGGTAGCCCTTCGGGGAGTTTGGACGGGGAGAGTGATGTGATCATGGATGATTCACCAACTCCTGCTCCCACTACTGTCTTTCTACTTTCGCCTACTACGACCACGTCGGCCCTAGCATGTTCTCGTATGTCACACGTTTCTCGCACTCTGTCCTCAACTCCAGTGCGGAGGAGAACAAATATTCCATCACCTCTTTCTTTACCAGAAAAAGTGGGGTTTACTAAGACAACAGGCCGACCAACAGCAAGCCCGTTAGAGAGACGAGACAACTTCGAGCAAGTGTCCCCTCGGACGCCACAGGAGAATATACTGCCACCCGATCCCAGCGGCCTATCCATATCTGCACGGGGAGGCGGAAACGCGGTTATTACTGCCCCCGATGGTAGCAGCAGCGCGATGATGTTACCCCCTGCTACCCCCACCGCCGGTCGAGAATACTTCGCGCAGTTCCAAATCCGACGGCCACATATTACTCCGATCAATGGCTTTGTTCCCGTAGATATGGACGAGAGCCTAACATCTCGATTCAACAAGGTGGAATTGATTGGGACCGGCGAATTCTCTCAAGTATATCGCGTCACTCAGTCTCAGAGCTCCTCCCAGTGCAAAACCAAGGCCTCTACTACTACTCAGCAATCTTCTCAGACATTCTTACCTGACCGGGTTTTCGCGGTCAAAAAGTCAAGAAGTGCTTACAGCGGGACAAGGGATCGACTGAGAAAGCTTCAAGAGGTAACTATTCTGAAGGCATTGGGTCAATCAGACCATATCGTGCAGTTGATCGATAGCTGGGAGGAGAAAAACCACCTCTACATGCAGACAGAATTTTGCGAGGAAGGCAGTCTGGATCTATTTCTAGCCCAAGTCGGAAGGAAAGCTAGGCTGGATGATTTCCGCATCTGGAAAATATTGCTGGAACTTTCCCTCGTAGGTTCATCTTGGTGTTATTGTTTCTAAATGTAAATGCTAACCCGCTAATAATAGGGCGTAAAATGCATTCATGATTCTGGCTTTATTCATTTAGATCTTAAACCAGCGAATATCCTCATAACATTCGAAGGAGTATTGAAGATCGCAGACTTTGGCATGGCAACCGCATGGCCTGCCCCTGCCGGTATTGAAGGCGAGGGTGATCGCGAGTATATTGGCCCTGAAATCCTAATGGGCAAGTTTGACAAACCAGCGGACATATTTGCCTTAGGACTCATTATGCTTGAGATCGCGGGCAACGTGGAACTTCCTGACAACGGGCCTTCATGGCAGAAATTGAGAACGGGCGACATGAGTGACGTCCCAAGTCTGTCTTGGAGTTCTGGCGGCATTGCGGACCAGGGCGAATCTAGTGATCCCCGCTCTATGGAGAATTCCTTTGAGGACTTATATCGGTTCGATTCTAGCGAGGGGCTAGGGTCCCCAAAGCCTATTAATCGGCACATAAAGGATAAGCAAGCGGAGGAGAATCCTCACCCCGGTTTTGATCTCTCCTACTCTGACGAGATTCTCGGTGCCCCCACCTTCATGATCGATCCACACAACGACCAAGCCCTTGACAAAGTTGTGAGGTGGATGATATCCCCTAATCCTGTGGACCGACCAGTGCCAGACCAGATTCTGGAGACCGTTGGTGTGAAGTGGGTAGAGGCTAGAAGGAGAGCAGGCGCCACAGTCTTCGAGGGCAACTGGGGACCTGCGGACGAATTGTTGGGGGACGACTCTGAAATGGTGGATGTCTAAGATACTTGGCTTCTCAGCGCCTGGTCTGGATATCCGCATGTCGTCTCGGTTCGATTGGCTTGTACTGGGGTTGGAAAGCCACAGACGCTTTGCGCACGGGTGTGGGGTGCATACAGCTGCTGTTGGGGCTTTCTGTATAAAAGGCACCCGATAGGCCCACCCTTTTGGGTAGATGGCCGTTCGATTGCCTATGCACTTCCGTCTGCTCTTCCATTCTCTACTAGACTACCTATTCCAATTTCTAGCTTTTCCAGACCAGTCTCATTCCCTTCTTCATGGACATGTCGGCTCTTTCACCCCTTTTTTGCATGGCTGGCGAGATTTGTATCATTCTTCAGCCTGTTTCTTTTCCGGATTTCGCACGGCGGCTTTCTGTTCTTCCCACATTCTTCGTCTTTGCATTTGAAATGGCTTCGGATTTCCTAGATGATTGAGCTCTCTTGTTCGCTTCAATAAAAATTTTCTAGACTTAGAGTAGGGATCCCGTTTGGCCTAACTTTTTTTTTTCTTTTTTCCCACCTGCTACGGCCCCCATCACCCACCATGTTATCTGTTCTTCACGACGCTAAGATCCTGTCTTGTTTTGCATCTTACGTTTACGCTCCAGTGGAGCGAAGGGTATTCGGTGCGCGTTGTTCCCCTGTCTGATAGTTTCGTAAAGCCTCCCGCGATGCTAGTTTCTGCCGAGTTCAGAGTTTTTTTTTTGTTTCTCTCTTTAGTGTTCAAATAGGGCTCGGTTTGCATCAATGACGACGCTACGGACTGCTTCCCTGCTTCATCCTTCGAGGCCTTCGAGGCCTTCGAGGCCTTCTCTCGGCTTTTTGCATTGTTTTTCCTTCACAAGTTGTGCAGGGTTTTTCATGACGACGGTCGGTCTACGGGCGATGGAGCTGGGTCATAAGGCGTGTACTTTAAACCTCTAGACATTCAATGGGCCACCTGGCGGGTCTCCCCCCTCCCCCAATCCCACCGACAGCTTTGTCGGGATGCGGCGTTTCTTGTGTTTTGTGTTTTTGTCGATGACGACGACGACGAGGGAGCCTTGCCAGTTTGTTTTACACCCCTCCCTTGTTAGCATGGAGGAAGGGGGGAAGGGGGTACTCTTTTGCTAGAAAGATCTTTTCTATAGGGAAATGATACAAAAAGATGATATGCAAGTTTTCTTTTTCTTTTTTTTTTTTACAAATCAAAGCGCTTAGGTTAAATTAAATTAAATCAAATTAGGGTTGGGGAAAAGAAAGGAAAAAAAAAAAAAAAGTCTCCGAACCTAACTGTCCGAACCTTACTGCACGTACTTGTACTATAGTAGTAGGGTACATACATACATTGTACTAGTACAGGGTACAT
Organism: Geoglossum glabrum; assembly: GCA_021527465.2. Classification (NCBI taxonomy): domain Eukaryota; kingdom Fungi; phylum Ascomycota; class Geoglossomycetes; order Geoglossales; family Geoglossaceae; genus Geoglossum; species Geoglossum glabrum. The sequence goes on from JAJDFE020000106.1 coordinate 72,332, forward strand.
GTTTTAGTTGGCAACGGCACACGGATAGTTAGTTGGATAACTACAAACAAACAACAATAGTTACCAATGCGTTGATATGACATGACGTGACCATGACGTGACGTGACGTGACGTGATGTGATTAGTAAGTTTTTTTTATTTATTTTTATTTTTATTTTTTATTTATTTTCTCCCCCCCTCCAAACAAAACTATTCCGTCAACCAAAACCTAAACTAGACGGATAGCTAGATAGATAGATTAGATTAGATTTTATGCCCCCCACCCCCCACCCCCCCCCCCTCTCTCCCTTCCTGGGCGGGGTTGAGGACTGGTTTGGAGTCTTTTTTTTTTTTTTTTTTTTTCTGGGCCCCCATTATTCATTATTTATTATTATTATTATTATTTTTAAAAAAAAATTTTTTTTTTTTCTGGCGGCTGGGGTAGCCCCCCAAGTCGGTGAGCAGCCCCGCGGTGGGTCTGTGTGTGTGTGCATGTATACACCCACAGACCCGCACATACACCCCGTATTATTATTATTACCAAGCCAGCAGCGGTGAAGGAGAGGGGGGGGGGGGCCGTGGCACATGTGCAGGGTATGTTGCGCTATCTACCTATCTACCTACCTACCTACCTACCTAACGGGACGGTTGGTGCGGCAGCGGCTGGGTTACGGCAGTGTTTTATTTGTTGTTATTGTTGTTGTTGTTGTTTTTGTGGCGGTGGGTTGATTAACAAGCAAGGTACCAAACTAAAACCGAAAACTGATGCTCGGAGTCGGAGTCGGAGTCGGGGTCGGGGGAATGGGTTTTTTTTGTTGTTTTTTGGGGGGGGGGGGGGGGGGGGGAGGCGCTGCTAATCCAGCTGCGGGCACTAGCCCTCCCGGCAACTTTGGGGGTAATGAACTGCCGAG